>JACCIX010001187.1:2500-5000 GCA_025506515.1 Flaveria trinervia | reverse complement strand
TTTCTGTTTTTATGGTCCATATATATGTATGAAAGAAACCCAAAACAAAAGGATCATAATATGTGAATAAGCAAGCTATAACACGCACATAAAATCACAGCTACAATGAGCTGTGAATAACTACCTTTCTTCAGCTTAAAACCAACCGAGAAGGGATGAAGGATGCTCGAAATTCGGCCAAGGCTCCAAGGAATGGACCACTCAAGCTTCTATATCCCAAGCTAACTTGCAAACACCCCTTCTTGATAGGGAGATGAACACCAAAACAACTTCAAATCCTCTCCAAAGCTGCTGAAATGCTGAGAGTTTTAGAGAGAAAATGAGAGCTTCTAATTGTTTTGCATGTAAGGAAGAGATGTCTTGTGGAGTGTAGGACTAGTGATCAAGATAGTGAAGGTTACAAGAAAGTACAACACCCTCATTGGAGAGGGTGGGGTGGCCGAAATAGGTTCAAGACCACATTTCCCCCCCCAAAACTTAATTACCAATTTATTAAAACTAGTCCCTTATAAGTTGTACAATTAACTTTTAATTGTATAACTTATATACTCTTTTATTACTTAATGTTATCTAACTAACTTAAATAACACTAAGTAATATCTTGAACAAAATATCCTAATAAGTTGTACCATCTCATATGCAACTTATTTAGAAAACCCATTTTCTAATTTGGTGTTATTATTTAATTGCATGATCATATCCTCAATTGAATAATGTCGGTGATTGCAAAGTTTGTTATTGGTAAAACCCGACTTGGATCATGACATACTAACCACATCAATGTTCTATGTGTTTTGGGCATATAGAATCCAACAATACTACTACATACATACATACATACATACATACATACATACATACATACATACATACATACATACATACATACTACACATACATACAACATACATACATACATACATACATACACATCATACATACATACATACATACTGCGTACATACGTGCATACATACATAAATTCATACATACATACATACATACATACATACATACATACGTACACACACATAGATAACACACACATACATACACACACACATGCATACATACACAAATACGTACATTCATACATACATATATAGGTACATACATATGTACATCCATTCATACATACATACATAGGTACATACATACATACGTACATACGTACATATGTACATACGTATATGCATACATACATACATACATTCATACATACATACATTACACATACATACATACATACATGATGGGTTTGTTGTCCATAAAACCAAAGTTTAACCTCTTAAACATTCAAGAAAACGCAGCAGATATATATTTTTAAACATGATTATAAAGCTGAAATTTCATGTTTTTATGGTCACATATATATGTATGAAACAAACCCAAAACAAAAGGATCATAATATTGAATAAGCAGCTATGAACATATGTAAACGCACATAAAATCACAGCTACAATGAGCTGTGATAACTACCTTTCTTCAGCTTAAAACCACCCGAGAAGGGATGAAGGATGCTCGAATTCGGCCAAGGCTCCAAGGAATGGACCCCTCAAGCTTCTATATCCCAAGCTAACTTGCAAACACATCTTCTTGCTAGGGAGATGAACACCAAAACAACTTCAAATCCTCTCCAAAGCTGCTGAAATGCTGAGAGTTTTAGAGAGAGAAATGAGAGCTTCTATTGTTTTGCATGTAAGGAAGAGATGTCTTGTAGTGTAGGACTAGTACATCAAGAGAGTGAAGGTTACAAGAAAGTAAAACACCATCATTGGAGAGGTGGGGCGGCCGAAATAGGTCTCAAGACCACATTTCCCTCCAAAACTTAATTTACCAATTTATTAAAACTAGTCCCTTATAAGTTGTACAATTAACTTTTAATTGTATAACTTATATACTCTTTTATTACTTAATGTTATCTAACTAACTTAAATAACACTATAATATTCTTGAACAAAATATCCTAATAAGTTGTACCATCTCATATGCAACTTATTTAGAAAACCCATTTTCTAAATTTGGTGTTATTATTTAATTGCATGATCATATCCTCAATTGAAAAATTGTCGGTGATTGCAAAGTTTGTTATTGGGTATAACCCGACTTGGATCATGACATACTAACCGCATCAATGTTCTATGTGTTTTGGGCATATAGAATCCACAATACATCATACATACATACATCATACATACATACAAACATATATACATCATTACATACATACACATACATACATACGTGCGTACATACGTGCTACATACATAATACATACAACATACATACATACTACAACTACATACATCCATACATACATACATACATACATTCATACATACATACATACATACATACATACATACATACATACATACATACATACATACATACATACATACATAAATACATAAATACATACATACATACATATATACACCTACATACATACATACACATACATACATACATACATACATACTACATACATACATACATA
>JACCIX010000615.1:0-90519 GCA_025506515.1 Flaveria trinervia | reverse complement strand
TTGCAAACCCTTTTTTTAGTTTAATTATCAATCATTTTTGCTAGCAAACGTTCGGTAATGCGTTATTTTAGGCGGAGGGCATATGGCCAAGTTTGGTCGGAGTGGGGAGGCGTGAGGGCATGAGGAGACACGCCTGAGGGTGCGCGCTGATGCAAGGCGGAACGTTACCTTTTGATGAAGCACGCGTAAGGCAATAAGATGGGGTAGAAAGGGATAAAAGAATAAACATACGGATCTATTTCGATAGCGATCATACCAGCACTAATGCACCGGATCCCATCAGATCTGCAGTTAAGCGTGCTTGGGCGAGAGTACTACTAGGATGGGTGACCCCCCAGGAAGTCCTCGTGTTGCAACCTTTTTTTTAGTTCAATTATCAAACATTTTTGTTAGCAAACGTTGGTAATGCGTCATTTTAGGGCGGAGCGCGTGCGGCCATATCGGTCGAAGTGGGGTGGCGTGAGGGCACGAGGGACATGCCGAGAGCGCGTGCTGACGCGAGGCGGAACGCGGCGTTTTGATGAGCACACGTAAGGAAATAAGGTGAGGTGGAAAGGGAAAAAAAGAATAAAGCTACACAATTTTTCGATTGCGATCAAAATAGCACTAATGCACCAGATCCCATCAGAACTCCGCAGTTAAGCGTGCTTGGGCGAGAGTAGTAGTAGTACTGGGTGACCCCCTAGGAAGTCCTCGTGTTGCAACCCTTTTTTTAGTTTAGTTATCATCATTTTTGCTATCAATAGTTCGGTAATGCATTATTTTAAGCCGGAGCGCGTGCGGCCATGTTTGGTCGGAGAGGGAGCATGAGGGCACGAGGAGACACGCCCGAGTGCGCGCACTGACGCGAGGCGGAACGTGACGTTTTGATGAAGCACGAGTAAGGCAATAAGGCGTGGTGGAAAGGGATAAAAGAATAAAGCTACACACCTATTTCAATTGCGATCATACCAGCAGTGATGCACCAATCCCATCAGAACTCCGAAGTTAAGTGTGCTTAGGCGAGATATACTAGGATCGTGACCCCATGGGAAAACTTAGCGTTGCAACCCTTTTTTTAGTTTAGTTATCAACCGTTTTTTTTCTAGCAAACATTCGGTAATGTGTTATTCTAGGTCGGAGGGCGTGCAACCACGTTTAGCCGGAGAAGGGAGCGCGTCAGGGCACGAGGAGACATGCCATAGGTCGCGCGCTGACGCGAGGCGGAACGTGACGTCTTGATGAAGCACGCGTTAGGAAATAAGGCGGGGTGGAAAGAATAAGAATGAAGCTATGTATTTATTTTGATTGCGATCATACCAGCACTAATCCATCGGATCCCATCAGAACTCTGCAGTTAGCGTGCTTGGGCGAGAGTAGTATTATGATAGGTGACCCCTTGGGAAGTCCTCATGTTGCAACTTTTTTTTAGTTTAATTATCATTTTTTTGCTAGAAAACGTTCGGTAATGCGTTATTTTAGGCCGTTTGCTGCGGCCCCCCGTTTGGTCGGAGAGGGGAGGCGTGAAGGTACGAGGAGACACGCCCGAGGGCGTGCGCTGATGCGAGGTGGAACGTTACGTTTTGATTACGCACGCATAAGCAATAAGGCGGGATAGAAGGGAGAAAAGAGCGTATCTGTTTTGATTGCGATCATACCAGCATTAATGCACCGGATCCCATCAAAACTCTGCAGTTAAGCGTGCTTGGGCGAGAGTAGTACAAGGATGGGTGACCCCCTAGGGAGTCCACGTGTGGCAACCATTTTTTCGTTCAATTATCAATTGTTTTTGTTAGAAAACGTTTGGTAATGCGTTATTTTAGGCCGGAGTGCATGCGGCCCCATTTGGTGGGAGAGGGGAGGCATGAGGGCACGAGGAGACACGCCCGAGTGCGCGCACTGACGCGAGGCGGAACGTGACGTTTTGATGAAGCACGAGTAAGGCAATAAGGCGTGGTGGAAAGGGATAAAAGAATAAAGCTACACACCTATTTCAATTGCGATCATACCAGCAGTGATGCACCAGATCCCATCAGAACTCCGAAGTTAAGTGTGCTTAGGCGAGAATAGTACTAGGATCGGTGACCCCATGGGAAAACTTAGCGTTGCCACCCTTTTTTTAGTTTAGTTATCAACTGTTTTTTTAGCAAACATTCGGTAATGTGTTATTCTAGGTCGAGGGCGTGCAACCACGTTTAGCCGGAGAAGGGAGGCGTCAGGGCACGAGGAGACATGCCATAGGTCGCGCGCTGACGCGAGGCGGAACGTGACGTCTTGATGAGCACGCGTTAGGAAATAAGGCGGGGTGGAAAGGAATAAAAGAATGAAGCTATGTATTTATTTTGATTGCGATCATACCAGCACTAATCCATCGGATCCCATCAGAACTCTGCAGTTAAGCGTGCTTGGGCGAGAGTAGTATTATGATAGGTGACCCCTTGGGAAGTCCTCATGTTGCAACCCTTTTTTTAGTTTAATTATCATTTTTTTGCTAGAAAACGTTCGGTAATGCGTATTTTAGGCGTTTGTGCGTGCGTGCGGCCCCGTTTGGTCGGAGAGGGGAGGCGTGAAGGTACGAGGAGACACGCCGAGGGCGTGCGCTGATGCGAGGTGGAACGTTACGTTTTGATTACGCACGCATAAGGCATAGGCGGGATAGAAAGGGAGGGAAAGAAAAGCGTATCTGTTTTGATTGCGATCATACCAGCATTAATGCACCGGATCCCATCAAAACTCTGCAGTTAAGCGTGCTTGGGCGAGAGTAGTACAAGGATGGGTGGACCCCTAGGGAGTCCACGTGTGGCAACCATTTTTTCGTTCAATTATCAATTGTTTTTGTTAGAAAACGTTTGGTAATGCGTTATTTTAGGCCGGAGTGCATGCGGCCCCATTTGGTGGGAGAGGGGAGGCATGAGGGCACGAGGAGACACGCCCGAGGGCGCGTGCTGACGCGAGGCGGAACGTTACGTTTTGATGAAGTACACGTAAGGCAATAAGACGAGATAGAAATGGATAAAAGAATAAACAAGCGGATCTATTTTGATTGCGATCACACCAGCACTAATGCACATGATCCCATCAAAACTCCGCAGTTAAGCGTGCTTGGGCGAGAGTAGTACAAGGATGGGTGACACCCTATGGAGTCCACGTGTTGCAACCGTTTTTTAGTTCAATTATCAATCGTCTTTGTTTGCAAACGTTCGGTAATGCGTTATTTTAGGCTGGAGCGTGTGCGGCCACATTTGGTCAGAGTGTGGGTGGCATGAGGGCACGAGGAGACACGCCTGAGGGTGCGCGCTAACGCGAGGTGGAACGTGACGTTTTGATGAAGCATATGTAAGGCAATAAGGCAGGGTGGAAACGGATAAAAGAATAAAGCTACGGATATATTTCCATTGCGATCATAGCAGCACTAATGCATCGGATCCCATCAGAACTCTACAATTAAACGTGCTTGGGTGAGAGTAGTACTAGGATGGGTGACCCCTTGGGAAGTCCTTGTGTTGCAACCCTTTTTTTTTAGTTTAGTTATCAATCGTTTTTGCTAGCAAATGTTCGGTAATGCATTATTTTAAGCTGGAGTGCGTGCGGCCACATTTGGTCGGAGAGGGGAGACGTGAGGGAATGAGGAGACACGCCCAAGTGCGCGCGCTGACGAGAGGCGTAACGTGACATTTTGATGAAGCGCGCGTAAGGCAATAAGGCGGGGCGGACAGGGAAAAAGAATAAGGCTACGAACCTGTTACGATTGTTATCATACCAACACTAATGCACCGGGTCCCATCAGAACTATGCGTTATTTTAGGCCGGTGCGCGTGCGGCCATGTTTGGTCGGAGAGGGGAGGCGTGAGGCCACGAGGAGACAGGCCCGAGGTCGTGCGCTCACGCGAGGTGGAACATGATGCGTAAGAAAATAAGGCATGGTGGAAAGGGAGAAAAGAATAAAGCTACGTATCTATTTCGATTGCGACCATACCAGCACTAATGCACCAGATCTCATCATAATTCTACAATTAAGCGTGATTCTGCGAGAGTAGTACCAGGATGGGTGACCCCATGGGAAGTCCTCGTGTTGCCACCCTTTTTAAGTTTAATTATCAATCGTTTTTGCTAGCAAATGCTCGGTAATGTGTTTTTTAAGCCGGAGCGCGTGCGGCCACGTTTGGTCGGAGAGGGGACCCATGAGAACTAGGATGGGTGACCCCTGGGAAGTCCTCGTGTAGCAACCCTTTTTTTAGTTTAATTATCAATCGTTTTTCCTAGTAAACGTTCGGTAATGCGTTATTTAAGGCCGGAGCATGTGTGGCCATGTTTGGTCGGAGAGGGGAGACGTGAGGGCCCGAGGAGACATGCCTGAGGGCGCGCGCTGATGCGAGGCGGAACGTGACGTTTTAATGAAGCACACGTTAGACAATAAGGCGGGGTGGAAAGGAATAAAGGAATAAAGCTACGGACATATTTTGGGTCCAATCATACTAGCACTGATGCACCGGATCCCATCAGAACTCTACAATTAAGCGTGCTTGGGCGAGAGTAATACTAGGATAGGTGACCCCCTGGAAAGTCCTCGTGTTGCAACCATTTTTTAGTTTAGCTATCAATCTCTTTTTCTAGCAAACGTTTGGTAATGCGTTATTTTATGCCGGATCGCGTGCGGCCATGTTTGGTCGGAGAGGGGAGGCGTGAGGGCACGAGGAGACACGCCCGAGTGCGCGCGCTGATGCTAGATGGAATGTGACATTTTGATGAAGCACACGTAAGGAAATAAGGCAGGGTGGAAAGGGATAAAAAATAAACATACGGATCTATTTTTCTAGCAAACGTTTGGTAATGCGTTATTTTAGGCCGGAGCACATGCGGCCACATTTGATCGGAGTGGGGAGGCATGAGGGCACGAGAAGACATGCCCGGGGGTGCGCGCTGACACATGGCGGAACTTGACGTTTTGATGAAGCACGCTAAGGCAATTGGCTAGGTGGAAAGGGATAAAAGAATAAAGCTACGGATCTATTTCGATTCCAATCATACCACATTAATGCACCGGATTCCATTAGAACGTTGTAGTTAAGTGTGTTTGGGCGAGAGTAGTACAAGGATGGGTGACCCCCGGGAAGTCCTCGTGTCGCAACACTTTTTTAGTTTAGTTATCAATCGTTTTTGCTAGAAAATGTTCGGTAATGCCTTATTTTAGGCCGAGGCACGTGCGGCCATGTTTGGTCGGAGAGGGGAGACGTGAGGGCACGAGGAGACACGCCCGATGGGGCATGATGGCGTGAGGTGGAACGTGACATTTTGATGAAGCACGCGTTAGGAAATAAGGTGGGGTGGAAATAAATAAAAGAATAAAGTTACGGATATATTCCGGTGCGATAATACTAGCCTTAATGCACCGGATCACACCAGAACTCTGCTGTTGGTACATGTATGTCCCTAGATGTAACGTGTTTGTCTGATTCAGATGTAATGGTTAGAATGATTAATGAAATGATATTGATTGTCTGTTATTTATAACGTGTAATATTTCATTAATGAGTCGATGTTGAGTTGGTTAATTAGGTTTGTGACTGTTTGAAGTGTCATGCATAATGTTATAATATTAAATACACTCAAACTTGGTGAAGTGAAGTTCTCATGCATCCAACTGGACCAGGCGTCCCAACAGTGATCATGCGTCCGAATGGCCATGCGACTAAGTGTCCATGCGCCTAAATAGTCCATACGCATGAA
The DNA here is from genome assembly GCA_025506515.1 of Flaveria trinervia. Classification (NCBI taxonomy): domain Eukaryota; kingdom Viridiplantae; phylum Streptophyta; class Magnoliopsida; order Asterales; family Asteraceae; genus Flaveria; species Flaveria trinervia. The sequence continues at coordinate 84,813 of JACCIX010000615.1, read as the reverse complement.
TAACTTCGTACAAATGACTCAGTCGCACGACTAAACACTCAGTCGTGCGGATGAATCAACCATATGGTTCAATCGCACGACTGAATCATACTAATGGTTCAGTCGCACGAATGAACAATACTAACCTATAAATACAACCCAATTCGTGGAAAAACGAGAGCATTCATTCTATTTCGACTCAAGACATACCCTAGCCGTCCAGAAACCTTCAAGTTGATACTCCAAGTTCATAGAACACTGTAGATTGATTCTTAATCGATTCTAAATGTTTGATTCAATACTTTATTGATTCTACGTGCGTTCTCACTGATTGGATCGCTAATAAAATAGGATTCCGCACTATTTGGTTTGGTTTACACGTTAAGCATTCGGTATTTTGTTCAAATACCAGGTCCTAACAAGTGGTATCAGAGCTTTGGCTCTTGATTACATGTGATTCAATCAAGATTGTTAAAAGGTTTGTGTTTTACACTAAAAACACAATCTTTTGTGTCAAAAGTTGTCTTGGACGTTCCCTGCTCATCAAGTTTCGGTTTCTACGGCCTTAGGCGATTAGGGTTTACGAAATTTCGAAATTTTACGGCTAAAACACGTTTAACCTAGAAATTTTCGCAAAACAGCAGCTTCAGTCGCACGAGTGGGCCATTCGCACGACTGGACTCATTCGCATACACCAGACGCACGATTGGACTAAGTCGCATCTCCATTAGTACGACTGAACCATCCGTTCGCAGTGTTCATACGCCTCAGCTTCATTCGCTCGACTGAACCAATCGCTCAGTTCAGCCGCACGATTGAACCAATCGCATAGTTCGTACGCACGGATAGCCCATTCGCATCACCCAGTCGCACCAGTTTGACAGTTTGGTTAGCACTCTTAAAAGTTAATCGAGATGGAAGATCAGATGTCAGCGTTTATTGCCGGTAAGGACTCAAGGATCCAGAACCTACTGTTGCTTGAGAGTGAGGTGGGGAATCATAATAAACCACCAAAACTTTTAACGTTAGATGAGTTTCCCCACTGGAAACAACGTTTCGAGATCTACCTAAATGGAGTGGATCCAAATTTGTGGGAAGCTATCGAGATTGGGTATAGTATGCCGGTGGGAGCAGATGGGGTAAAGCTTACTTTGGGAGGCATGACTGATGCTCAGAAAGTCAAGTATAATGCAGAGAAGAGAGTTTATGTATTAATTACTCAGTCTATTCCTAAAGATATTTTCCACCAGTACTCAGAGAATAAACAGGCCAAGAAATTGTGGGATGAGCTGGAAAAGAGATACGACGGGAATGCTTCGCTGAAGCCAATTAAAGCTAAGGAATTGAAGAAAGAATTTGACAACTTCTCATCGATGGGGAACGAGAGTTTGGACGATGTGATTGATAGATTCTACCATCTGATGAGTGAACTTCATACACATGGTGTTACTACTACCATGGAAGAAAAGGTGTCAAATTTTACAGATGGTTTGCCGGAAAAGTGGGCTTCATTTGTGTCAAATCTGAGACAGAATGAGATGCTGGCAAAGTTGGATATTAATGACTTCATTCTAAAGCTGCGAGAAGAAGCACTTAGGATGAAGTACAGAGCTCAGAAGTCGTCGTACACTCAGAATCCAGCTTTGTACAATGCCATGCCACAAGCTAAGACGTCTGGAGCACCTCTTCAGACTGCATTTGTGTCTAGCTCATCGGGTCCTTCACAAGCTTCTCCTTCAGGTTCAAAAACTTCAGGGTCCTCTTATACCCAGTACATTGGAACTGAAGCAAATGCTACTAGACTAAAGACCGAGAATCTCAGTAATATGTCTGTGGAAGTAGCTCGAGAGCACATGGATCTTTTGGCAGCAGTGGTTCAGTCTTATGATGGACTTGTTGCTGGGATGATTGGAAACTGCCATCTGGCAGATGAGGACTACGAGCAGGTGGATGAAATGGAGCTGGAAAGAATGGATATTATGTGGGCCTTAGCTAGTGCTGTCCGGAGGGCGAAGAAGTTTGTGAAAAAGACCGGACAAAACTTGGTTGCTACTAAGGATACCACATTTGGCTTTGACAAAAGTAAAGTGACCTGTTTTAACTGTGGAGAAAAGGGCACTTCAAGAGAGAATGTGTGAAGCCAAAGAAGACTAGGAACGGGAACCCATTCTCATCCTTCACTCATCAAGACAAGCAAGCCAGCAGTTCTACTTCATCAAGCAAAGATCCAAAAGCCTTGACTGCTCATGATGATGAAGGACAGGACTGGAGCTTTCGGTTTGTCTGTCCAGGGGAATCAAATATTGCAAGTGTAGAAGATTTGGATGATGATTCCGTGAGTGAGGGAGATATTGCAGTTGAGATAGCGATGTCAAATATTGAAGAGACAACAGCAACTGAGGTTAGCTTCAAGCCTGAAGAAGAGATCTCAACAGCAAAGAAAGAATCACCAAAACTAAAGACATCTGATGCTGCGATGATGGCTAACTCTACTGAACCTCCTCAGGTAAGTACAACTGACCAAGTGTTTAAAAAACATGCTTGTTCTGATTGTGATACTTTTAGAGATAGCATAGATGATAAATTTTCTAGGTTATTAGATCATAATGATGACTTAGTGAAAGAATTGCAACTATGCACTGAGGCTAATAGAGTTCTAAAACAAAATGAGCATAGTTACAAAGAAAAGATAGACCTTTTGACTAAACAGCTTAGGGAAACTGAAGTAGTTGCATTTAACCAAGCTAATGATATTAGGTATTATCTTAACACCCTAGAAGACACTGAGAAGCAAAAGGTAGTTTTAGAAGTAGAAGTAAACTCATTAAAGCAAAAACTGCACAGCTGGACAAGTTCATCACATATTCTCCAACACTTAGTGAGAGAAAGAAACAATGGGGAGGGTTTGGGTTATAAAGTGGTTCCACCACCACCTGAGACCTTGATGAACACAAGAGTAGACCAATAAATAACAACCCCATCAAGGATCATGTGGTATCTACCCCTCTTGTTAGTGATCCAGATACCTCATGTTCATCAGTTGAATCTGGAATAAAACAAAAGGAGGCCACTTCAAAGGCAAAGGGTAAAATGCCTTGCGTTAATCTGGGAAAAGAATTTGAAAAGGTTAATATAAAGTCCAGGTCAAACAAAGTCAAATCTAAATCTAAAAGAATGGCTAATGTTAATCTTTCACAAGCTTCATGTCAAAAACCAGTTAACCAAAAGGAAAAAGATGTTACAAATGTTAAAACAATTAATTTTGTTCAACAGAAGAAAACATCAAAAGAAACAGAGTTAAAACCCAAACTAAGTGATGTTACTAGGGTGTCACACACATCTCCACAAAGAAAGTTTAATCATAAAGTTGATAGCAGGTCGTGCTACAACTGTGGAGACTGTGGACACATTGTTTCCTTTTGTCCTTACTATCAGACACCTAGGAAGAAGATTGAATTTCAGAATTCAAAACCTAGGTCTTATAAGAGGAGTTCTTTAACTCCACCTAGAAGAACTAGCAAACCTAATGATCAATCCGTCAGCCAGTCGAATGTTTATCACAAACAGGCATTGCACAAATCTGGCTTATGGAAAGAAAAGTCATCCTCTGTGTCTGGTAATGATGACAAGAAAGAACCTGAGCTACCCTCACCCTCTAAGGGTCAATGGTTGAATTCATGATGTGTGATGCCTCTGGGAACCCAAGCCAGTAAAGGCTTGGGTTCCTAACCTAAACTAATGTTTTTACTTTGTATGTGCAGGGTGTTCACTACAGTGCTGAAACCAACACGTGGATTGTAGACAGCGGAGCATCCAGGCACATGACAGGAAACACGGCTCTTTTATCAAACGTAAAGCAAATAAAAGGAGGGCATGTTTCGTTTGTGGAAACAAGGGAGGCTATATCACAGCTCGGGGAGAAGTTGGAAATCAGAAAGTTAAGTTTGATAGGGTGAACTATGTTGAGCAACTTCAAAACAACTTACTTTCTGTTTCCCAAATCTGTGATAAAGGTTTTAAAGTCATATTCGACAACAAGAAGTGTTACGTCCTAAAGAAAGATTACGTGATTCCGGAGGACCAAGTGATGATGACAGCTTCAAGATATAAAGACCTTTATGTTTTGGATCTCTTAACAGCTTCTACAACGGATCATGAAGTTCAGTGCTTTCTATCAAAAGCAACTGAGAAGGACTCCATATCCTGGCATAGGAGAATGGGTCACATCAATCAACGGAAGATGAATCACTTGATCCAGAAGGATCTTGTGAGAGGAGTTAATGTCAAGAATTTCCAACTTCCTGATTTTTGCGTAGCTTGCAAGAAAGGCAAACAGACGAAGAAGTCTCATAAGGAAAAGAAAGTTCGTTCAATACAACTTCCTCTTGAACTTCTTCACATGGATCTGTTTGGCCCAGTCAGTACAAAGAGCATTGCAGGCGACTTGTACTGTTTTGTGGTTACTGATGACTACTCAAGATTCTCTTGGGTAATGTTTCTAAAGTCCAAATCAGAAACATTTGAGTCATTCAAGGAGTTAGTGACCACACTGGAATCTCTCTACAAGCTAAAGGTGCGACAAGTACGCTCAAACAACGAAACGGAATTCAAGAATCAGTGGATGGCGGATTACTGCAAAGAAAAGGGAATTGTGCATCAATTCACTTCTGCATACACGCCTCAAATGAATGGTGTTGCTAAGAGAAAGAACAAAACCTTGATAGAGACAGCACAGATAATGCTGGCAGACTCAAAACTGCCTATCTAATTCTGGAATGAGGCAGTGGCTAATGCGTGTTATACACTGAATCGAGTTCTGATAGTCAAGCGCCATGGAAAGACATGTTACGAGCTACTACAACGATGTAAACCGAATCTGGAGTATCTCGAACCATTTGGTGCACTATGTACACCTCTGAAGAAGACTCAAGAAGGTAAATTCAGAGAGAAGGCTGATGAAGGAATCTTCCTAGGATACAACATACCGAACAAGAGAGTTTACAACAACTCAACGGGTCTAGTAGAAGTGTGGTGTAATGTTGATGTTCAGAGATATACCACACCACCTACTGGCAAAGGACCAGCCTACTTTTTCGACTACGATGGATTCTTTAAGTCCTTCAACATCCCTATCTCTCCTTCTGATGATGAGTTGGCTACTCGGATGATGGATGATATCCTGAATACCCCAACTCTTGATCCAACATCATCGAGTTCACACGGAGAATCATCTACTCAGTCAGGGGGAGTAGTCGACGACAGTGACTCCTCCTCTGAAGATGAGGCTAAAGAAGATGACCAGAACAGTCAGGAGCAACAGGTTCCAGTTCCTGAAAGTCCACAAGCATTTGACGGTGATGCACCTTCAACTTCGGAACCTCAGACTCCTTTTACCTCAGATGCAGAACCAAATGTTCATAACCTTGGCTCTGAAGTAGCTGTTCCTACTACTCCAGGATCGCATCTAAACGTCTATCATCCCTTAGACAATGTCATTAGGGATGTCAAATCAGGAGTACAAACCCGAAATCAGCTGTACTCAGCTGATTATGCCTCTGTTATGGAAAAGGGTTACATTCATGATGGTGCTTATCGGTGTTTTGTCTTGCAGTTTGAGCCAAAATACGTAAGTGATGCATTAAACGATGATGCATTATGGATATATTCCGGGTGCGATAATACTAGCCTTAATGCACCGGATCACATCAGAACTCTGTTGTTGGTACATGTATGTCCCTAGATCATGATATGAATGTTATAGATCGTGTTTGTCTGATTCAGATGTAATGGTTAGAATGATTAATGAAATGATATTGATTGTCTGTTATTTATAACGTGTAATATTTCATTAATGAGTCGATGTTGAGTTGGTTAATTAGGTTTGTGACTGTTTGAAGTTTCATGCATAATGTTATAATGTTAAATACACTCAAACTTGGTGAAGTGAAGTTCTCATGCGTCCGACTGGACCATGCGTCCCAACAGTGATCATGCGTTCGAATGGCCATGCGACTAAGTGTCCATGCGCCTAAATAGTCCATACGCATGAATAACTTCGTTCAAATGACTCAGTCGCACGATTGAACACTCATTCGTGCGGATGAATCAACCGTATGGTTCAATCGCACGACTGAATCATACTAATGGTTCAGTCACAAGAATGAATAATACTAACCTATAAATACAACCCAATTCATGGAAAATGAGGGCATTCATTCTATTTCGACTCAAGACGTACCCTAGCCGTCCAGAAACCTCCAAGTTGATACTCCAAGTTCATAGAATGCTGTAGATCGATCCTTAATCGATTCTAAATGTTTGATTCAATACTTTATTGATTCTACGTGCGTTCTCACTGATTGGATCGCCAATCAAATAGGATTCCGCACTATTTGGTTTGGTTTACACATTAATCATTTGGTATTTTGTTTAAATACCAGGTCCTAACATCTGCAGTTAAGCATGTTTGGAAGAGGGTAGTACTAGGATAGGTGACCCCTTGTGGAAGTCCTCGTGTTGCAACCCTTTTTTTAGTTTAGTTATCAATCGTTTTTGCTAGCGAACATTTCGTAATGTGTTATTTTAAGCCAGAACGCGTGCAGCCACGTTTGGTCGGAGAGGGGAGGTGTGAGCTCACGAGGAGACACGCCTGAGTGCGCGCGCTAACGCTAGGTGTAACGTGACGTTTTGATGAAGCACGCGTAAGGCAATAAGGCGGAGTCGAAAGGGATAAAAGAATAAATATATGAATCTATTTTGTTGCGATCATACCAGCACTAATGCACCGGATCCCATCAGAACTCCGCAGTTAAGCGTGCTTGGGCGAGAGTAGTAATAGGATGGGTGACGCCTTGGGAAGTCCACGTGTTGCAACCCTTCTTTTAGTTCAATTATCAATCATTATTGTTAGAAAACATTCGGTAATGCGTTATTTTAGGCAGGAGCACATGCGGCCACATTTGATCGGAGTGGGGAGGCATGAGGGCACGAGAAGACATGCCCAGGGGCGCGCGCTGGCGCAAGGCGGAACGTGACGTTTTGATGAAGCAAGCTAAAGAAATAGGCGGGGTGGAAATGGATAAAAGAATAAAGCTACGGATCTATTTCGATTCCGATCATACCAGCACTAATGCACCGGATTCCATTAGAACGCCGTAGTTAATCTTGCTTGGGCGAGAGTAGTACAAGGATGGGTGACCCCCGGGAAGTCCCCGTGTCGCAACACTTTTTTTATTTTCGTTATCAATCGTTTTTGCTAGAAAATGTTCGGTAATGCCTTACTTTAGGCTGAAGCGCGTGCGGCCATGTTTGGTCGGAGAGCGGAGACGTGCAGGCACGAGGAGACACGCCCAGGGGGGGCGCTAGCGTGAGGTGGAACGTGACATTTTGATGAAGCACGTGTTAGGCAATAAGGCGGCGTGGAAAGGAATATAGGAATAAAGCTACTAATATATTTCGGTTGCAATCAAACCAACACTAATGCACTGGATCCCATCAGAACTCGGCAGTTAAGTGTGCTTGGCCGAGAGTAGTACTAGGATAGGTGACCCTCTGGGAAGTCCTCGTGTTGCAACACTTTTTTTAGTTTAGTTATCAATCGTTTTTGCTAGCAAGCGCTCAGTAATGCCTTATTTTAGGCCGGAGCGCATGCGACCACGTTTGGTCGGAGAGGGAAGGCATGAGGGCACGAGGAGACACGTCCGAGGGCGCGCGCTGACGCGAGGCGGAAGGTCACGCTTTGATGAGTCATGCGTAAGGAAATAAGGCGGGGTGGAAAGGGATAAATGAATAAGTCTACGGATCTATTTCGATTCAATGATACCAGCACTAGTGCACCACATCCCATCAGAACTCCGCAGTTAAGCGTACTTAGGCGAGAGTAGTACTAGGATGGGTGACCCCTTGGGAAGTCCTTGTGTTTCAACCCTTTTTTTAGTTCAATTATCAATCGTTTTTCTTAGCAAACGTTCGGTAATGAGTTATTTTAGGCCGGAGCACGTGCGGCCACATTTGGTTGGAGTGGGGAGGCGTGAGGGCACGAGGAGACATGCCTGAGGGCGCGCGCTGACGCGAGGCGGAACGTGGCGTTTTGATGAAGCACGCGTAAGGCAATAAGGCGGGGTGGAAAGGGATAAAAGAATAAAGCTACGGATCTATTTCGGTTACAATCATACCAGCATTAATGCACTAGTTCCCATTAGAACTCTGCAGTTAAGCATGCTTGGGCTAGATTAGTACTACGATGGGTGACCCGCCTGGGACGTCCTCGTGTTGCAACCCTGTTTTTAGTTTAATTATCAATCATTTTTGCTAGCAAACATTGGGTAATGCGTTATATTATGCCAGAGCGCGTGCGACCACGTTTGGTCGGAGTGGGGAGGCGTGAGGGCACGGGGAGACACGCCCGAGGGCGCGCGCTGATGCAACGCAGAACTTTACGTTTTGATGAAGCACGCGTAAGGCAATAAGGCGAGGTAGAAAGGGATAAAAGAATAGACATACGGATCTATTTCGATTGCGATCATACCAGCACTAATGCACAGGATCCTATCAGATCTACATAGTTAAGCGTGCTTGGGCGAGAGTAGTACTAGGATGGGTGACCCCTTAGGAAGTCCTCGTGTTGCAACCTTTTTTTAGTTCAATTATCAATCGCTTTTGTTAGCAAACGTTCGGTAATGCGTTATTTTTGGCCGGAGTGCGTGCGGCCACATTTGGTTGGAGTGGGGAGGCGTGAGGGCACGAGGAGACATGCGCGAGGGCCCGCGCTGACGCGAGGCGGAACGTGGCGTTTTGATGAAGCACGCGTAAGGCAATAAGGTAGGGTGGAAAGGGATAAAAGAATAAAGCTACGAATCTATTTCGGTTGCGATCATACCAGCATTAATGCACTGGTTCCCATTAGAACTCTGCAGTTAAGCATGCTTGGGCTAGATTAGTACTACGATGGGTGACCCGCCTGGGACGTCCTCGTGTTGCAACCCTGTTTTAAGTTTAATTATCAATCATTTTTGCTAGCAAACGTTGGGTAATGCATTATATTACGCCAGAGCGCGTGCGACCACGTTTGGTCGGAGAGGGGAGGCGTGAGGGCACGGGGAGACACGCCCGAGGGCGCGCGCTGTTGCAACGCAGAACGTTACGTTTTGATGAAGCACGCGTAAGGCAATAAGGCGGGGTAGAAAGGGATAAAAGAATATACATACGGATCTATTTCGATTGCGATCATACCAGCACTAATGCACATGATCCTATCAGATCTACGTAGCTAAGCATGCTTGGGCGAGAGTAGTACTAGGATGGGTGACCCCTTAGGAAGTCCTCGTGTTGCAACCTTTTTTTAGTTCATTATCAATCGCTTTTGTTAGCAAACATTCGGTAATGTGTTATGTTTGGCCGGAGCGCGTACGGCAACATTCGGTCGGAGTGGGGTGGCGTGATGGCACGAGGAGACACGCCCGAGGGCACGCGCTGACACGAGGCGGAACACGAGGTTTTGATAAGCACACGTAAGGCAATAAGGCGCGGTGGAAAGAGAAAAAAGAATAAAGCTACAGATCTTATTCAATTGCGATCATAACAGCAGTAATGCACTGGATCCTATCAGAACTCCACAATTAAGCGTGCTTGGGTGAGAGCAGTACTAGGATGGGTGACCCCCTGGGAAGTCCTCGTGTTGCAACCCTTTATTTAGTTTAGTTATCAATCATTTTTGCTTGCAAACGTTCGGTAATGCATTATTTTAAGCTGGAGCGCGTGCGGCCACGTTTGGTCGGAGAGGGGAGGCGTGAGGGCACGAGGAGACACTCCTGAGTGCGCCCCCTGACGCGAGGCGGAACGTGACGTTTTGAAGAAGCACACGTAAGGCAATCAGGCGGGGTGGAAAAGGATAAAAGAATAAGGCTACGGATCTATTTCGATTACGATCATACCAGCACTAATGCACCGGATCCCATCAGAAGTCCGAAGTTAAGCGTGCTTAGGCGAGAGTAATAGTAGGATCGGTGACCCCATGGGAAAACCTGGCGTTGCAACCCTTTTTAGTTTTGTTGTCATTCGTTTTTGCTAGCAAACATTCGGTAGTGCGTTATTTTAGGCCGGAGCGCATGCAACCACGTTTGGCCGGAGCAGGGAGGCGTGATGAGACGAGGAGACACTCCATAAGTCGCGCGCTGACGCGAGGCAGAACGTGACGTTTTGATGAAGCACGCGTTAGGCAATAAGGCGGGGTGTAAAGGAATACAAGAATAAAGCTACGGATCTATTTTGATTGCGATCATACCAGCACTAATGCACCGGATCCCATAAGAACTCCGAAGTTAGGCGTGCTTGGGCGAGAGTAGTACTAGGATAGGTGACCCTTTGGGAAGTCCTCGTGTTACAACTCTTTTTTAAGTTTAATTATCAATTGTTTTTGCTAGGAAATGTTCGATAATGCGTTATTTTAAGACGGAGTGCGTGCGGCCACGTTTGGTCAGGGAGAGGAGGCGTGAGGGCACGAGGAGACACGCCCGAGGGCGCGCGCTGACACCCCCAAAAGGTTGCTAAAGATGATCCGTGTTTTGAGCGTATTGCTTAGGATAAGCCTCACACCCTTAAACTTTTAGATATGACAATGATAGAACCCTTCCATGCCATACTTCAAAAGGCTTCCTTTCCACTTTCTTGGTTGGGGCCATATTTAAAATACGTGCCGCGGAGAGCAAAGCGAAACCCCAAAATGATAGAGGTAGTGTACTTCTAGCCATCATAGATCGAACCATATCAATAAAGTCCGATTCCTCCTCTCAGAAACACCATTATGTTGTGGTGTTCCCGGTGGAGTAACTTGTGAGACAATCCCACAACTTCTAAGATACTCTTGAAATTCACTACTTAGGTATTCACCTCCTCTATAAGAATCTTGACTGTTTTATTGAGTTGATTTTCTACTTCATTCTTGAAGATTTTGAACATTTCAAAAGATTCATGTTTGTGTCTTAATAAGTACACATACCCATAACGACTATAGTCATCGGTAAAGGTAACGAAGTATCTTTCACCATTCCTAGTTATTGGTTTAAAAGGTCCACATACATCCGAATGTATGATCCCTAATAAATCATTTGCCCTTTCATTAGTCCCACTAAAAGGGGCCTTTGTCATTTTACCTTGTAAACAAGACTCGCATACATCAAATGAATCATTTTCATTAGTTTTTAGAAGACCATTCTTTTGAAGTTTTTGCATACGATTCTTGTTTATGTGACCAAGGCGACAATGCCAAAGATAGGAATCACTCAAATCTAATTCGAGCCTTTTGGTGGTTGCTTGGTACATGAGCTATCATATGTTGTGTTATCATGAACCAATTCATAGATACCATTACAAGGCATAGCCTTAATATAAAACACATGATGCAAACAAACATGGATATCATTGTCAACAAATTTGAAATCATAACCACATTGTCTTAAAAGGGAAACTGAAATAATATTCCTAGTCAAACTAGGAGCATACAAAACATTTTTCAAAATAACTTTCAAACCACTTGAAAGTTTCAAAACATAATCTCCTTGGGCTTCAACTTCAACTTTTGCTCCATTGCCCATAAAGAGACTATCATCCCCTTTTCTGTAATGCTTATTTCTTTTCAACTTCAACTGAAATAATGTTGTCTTTATGTGTCTTTTTGATATTTGTAATAGTATAGGGACTATTTTTGTAATTGTTAGTTCCTTTTGTGTTTCATTATAAATAGCTTAGACTGTTAGTTAGTAGTAGAATTTAAAAGGTAGTGAACGAACTACTGCTCATTACTTGTAATTGTCTTTGCTTGATATCAATGAAACTGTGAATTTGTTAATATCTTGTTTGAATTCGATTACTTTGTATGTGTTTTCTTTGAATTGTGTTCAGATATCATCACAGATTAGCTCAATTGATCCTATCATTTGGTATCAGATCTGTTGGTAGCTGTTAATTGAGTAATTTTGAAGTTTATCGAACTTTGAAACTCAAAAAGCTTACGGAATCTGTGATTGATAGACAATTCAAATGAAAACTTGTGGATTTCAGATGTGTTTCATCATCAGAAATATGATTTGAACCACAATTAGCAGTTGAATTAATCAAATTTGAGTTAATTTGGTGAATTTGTGTTCGTAAAGTTCATTGTTTTTTTTTTCAAACTGAAAATTGCTATCAAGTCGGTTTTCTCCAAATCGATAAACATCCGAGCATGTTCTTGACGGAAGGATAAACATCAAACCAAAAGTGAAACAATAATACGAACTATAATTGTATGGTTTCATTGATAAAACCTAACGATTACAAGCTCGTTACAACATAAGAATCAAGACTCTTGGCAAGGGGAAGATCGAGCATGATCTCCCCTCTCATCCGGCAACCCTAGGCTCCCGGGCACACTCTCTCTAAAACCCTTAGAGAATCCTCTCCCTCTCTCTACACATTGAAACTGGTATATATAGGCCTCGGCCCATATTAGATACGACTGGGCCCATTCGTGCGATTGGACCATGCGTATGGTTCAATCGTACGACTGGACCATGCGTATGGTTCAATCGTACGACTGGACCATACTTATGGTTCAGTTTTACGAATGTCCCAATCGCATCTCTCAGTCGCACGACTGGTCCATTAGCATGGCTCAGTCATACGCTGAGTCTCATTCGCATATGCTCCTACGAATGACCTAGTTTCATGTGTTTAAACATATCAGGTGTATAACATTAAGCCTAGACTGTTCGACAAGCGACGGACACACTATATATGACTATATATGCTCTAACAAATTCCCTCTTAGACGTTGCTTGTGAATAGTAGATAACACCTCTTACAATCTTCAGTCAATCTTTGCTTTGGTTGCCAATAGAATCAAACGAAAACCATATTAGCCAACGTTGCCGATCCGTCAGGTTACTACCACATCCCTGAACTACCAGTCGAGCTTTGTTCCTGATAATGACACCTTGGTCATCCTTTTTGCATTTCAAGGCCCATTTGGTGCCAATGACCTTAGCACCTTTAGGTCTATCTACTAGTGTCCATACATCTAACTTCTTGAATTGAAGAAGTTCCTCTTGCATGGAACTCACCCATGCCTCATCATTCAGTGCTTCACTAACATATTTTGGCTTAGACTGTGAGACAAAACACCGATAAGCACCATCATGAATATATCCTTTTTCCATTACCGAGGCATAATCAGCTGAGTACAACTGATTTCTGGTCTGTACTCCTGATCTAACATCCCCAATGATATTGTCTAGGGGATGATAGACATTTAGACGAGATCCTGGAGTGGTAGGAACAACTACCTCAGAGCCAAGATTATGAACATTGGTTCGGCATCTGAGGTAGAAGGAGTTTGAGGTTCCGAAGTCAAAGAGGCATCACTGTTAGATGTTTGTGGACTTGCAGGAATTGGAACCTGTCTGTCCTGATTGTTCTGGTCAATCTCTTCAGCTTCATCTTCTGAGGAGGAGTCACTGTCTTCTAGTGCCCCCTGAGTGATGAGATGATTCTCCCTGTGAGCTCGATGATGTTGAATCAAGATATGGTGTATTCAAGATATCATACATCATTCGTGTAGCTAACTCGTCATCAGAAGGAGATATAGGGATGTTGAAGGACTTGAAGAATCCATCATAGTCGAAAAAATAAGCGGGTCCTTTTCCAGTAGGTGGTGTGGTATATCTCTGAACATCAACATTACACAACACTTCTACTAAACCAGTTGAGTTGTTGTAAACTCTCTTGTTTGGTATGTTGTATCCTAGGAAGATCCCTTCAGCAGCCTTCTCACTAAATTTCCCTTCTTGAGTCTTCTTCAGAACTGTGCACGGCGCGCCAAATGGTTCTAGATACTCCAGATTAGGTTTATGTCGTTGTAGTAACTCGTAACAGGTCTTGCCGTGGCGCTTGACTACCAGAACTCGATTTAATGTATAACATGCATTTGCCACTGCCTCGTTCCAGAATTGGATAGGCAGTTTCGAGTCTGCTAGCATTGTCTGTGCTGTCTCTATCAAGCTTCTATTCTTCCTCTCAGCAACACCATTCATCTGAAGCGTGTAGGGAGAAGTGAACTGGTGCACAATTCCCTTTTCTTTGCAACAAGCCTCCATCCACTGATTCTTGAATTCAGTCCTGTTGTTTGAGCGTACCTGTCTCACCTTCAGCTTGTAGAGAGATTCCATTGTGGTTACTAATTCCTTGACTAAGTCAAATATTTCTGACTTGGACTTCAGAAACATTACCCAGGAGAATCTTGAGTAGTCATGAGTAACCACATAACAGTACAAGTCACCAGCAATGCTCTTTGTACTGACTGGACCAAACAGATCAATGTGAAGAAGTTCAAGAGGAAGCTCGATAGAATGAAATTTCTTTTCCTTATGAGTCTTCTTCGTCTGTTTGCCTTTCTTGCATGCTACACAGAAATCAGGAAGTTGGAAATTTTTGACGTTGACACCTCTCACTAGATCCTTCTGAATCAAGTGATTCATCTTCCGTTGATTTATGTGTCCCATTCTCCTATGCCAGGAAATGGAGTCCTTCTCAGTAGCTTTTGATAGGAAGCACTGAACTTCATGATCCGTTGTCGAAGCCGTTAAGAGATCCAAAACATAAAGGTCTTTATATCTTGAAGCAGTCATCAGAACTTGGTCCTCCGGAATCACATAGTCTTTCTTTCGGACGTAACACTTCTTGTCGTCGAATATGACTTTAAATCCTTTGTCACATATTTGGGAAATAGAAAGTAAGTTGTTTTGAAGTTGTTAAACGTAGTTCACTTTATCAAACTTAACTTTCTGATTTCCAACCTCTCCTTGGGCTGTGATGTAACCTCCTTTGTTCCCAGCAAACAAAACATGCCCTTCTTTAATCTGTCTGACATTTAATAAGAGATTGTTGTTCCCTGTCATGTGCCTGGATGCTCCGCTATCAACAATCCACGTGTTAGTCTCAGAACTGTAACAAACACCCTGCACAGTCAGTGAAAACCTTAGTTCAAGTCAGGAACCCAAGCCTTAACTGGCTTGGGTTTCCCTAAGGCATCACATATCACAAACTCAACCCACTGACCCTTTGAGGTTAAGGATTGATCGGAATTCAGTATGTCCTTATTTTCAGGCACTGAGAAGGTTTTTTCTTTCCATAAACCAGATTTGTGTAAGGCTCGTTTGTGATAAACAGATGACTGGTTGATGGATTGAACTTTGGGTTCATTAGCTCTTTTTCGAGGCGTCATAGATTTCCTCTTAGAAGAGCTAGATGTTGATGTAGAAAGTTCAACTTTCTTCCTTGGTATCTGGTAATAAGGACAGTGAGATGCTATGTGACCATACTCTCCACAGTTATAGCAGGATCTGCTTTCAACTTTATGGTTTCTATGTTTTGGTGGAGATGTAGATGTCACACTGTTGACCTTATTCTTTTTGGACTGAGACACTTCTTGGTTAGAGGTATGAATTGGTTTCACAAACTTAATTGCTTTACCTGGTTTTACATTTTTGAGCTCTTGTTTACCTGGACTGTGACATGATGCACGTGATTGATTAGGTTTTATGGTCCTTTTGGGTTCTGGTTTGACTTTGTTTGACCCTGACTTTACTTTTACCTTTTCAAAATCTTTTTCCAGGTTTAAACAAGGCATCTTTCCTATTGCCTTTGAAATGGCCTTCTTCTTTTTAGAGTTAGATTCAAATGATTGACTTATGGAATCTGGATCACTAATCAGAAGAGTGGACACCACGTGATCCTTGATGGGGTTATTATTAATTGGTTTACATTTGGTGTTCAACAAGGTCTCAGGTGGTGGTGGAACCACTTTGTACCCCAGTCCCTCCCCATTATTCCTCTCTCTTACTAAGTGTTGGACGATGTGTGAAGAGCTTGTCCAACTGTGCAGTTTCTGTTTTAAAGAATTAACTTCTACTTCTAAAACTGCCTTCTGTTTCTTAGTGTCCTCTAGGGAGTTCAGATAGTACCTAATGTCATTTGCTTGATTAA
The DNA here is from genome assembly GCA_025506515.1 of Flaveria trinervia. Lineage (NCBI taxonomy): Eukaryota > Viridiplantae > Streptophyta > Magnoliopsida > Asterales > Asteraceae > Flaveria > Flaveria trinervia. The sequence continues at coordinate 68,817 of JACCIX010000615.1, read as the reverse complement.
AAGCAACTACTTCAGTTTCCCTAAGCTGTTTATTCAATAGGTCTATCTTTTCTTTGTAACTGTGCTTGTTTTGTTTCAAGACTCTATTAGCTTCTGTGCACAGTTCTAGGTCCTTTACTAAGCTATTATTATGATCTAATAACCTAGAAAATTTTGAATTGATGCTTTCTCTAAATTTATTACATTCTATTCAAGCATGATTATTAAACAGTATGTCAGTGGTACTTACCTGGGATGTAAAAGAAGAATCAGCCATGAGAACAGAGTCTGTTGATTTTAGTTCTGGTGATTTTGACGTTGAAGTAGACTTTTCTTCCTCAGGCAGTTGGTTGATAACATTAGCAGTGTCTTTAGAATTTGACATCACGATCTCTACTGCTATATCTCCTTCACTTGCAGAATCGTTATAAATGTCTTCCACACTAGCTATATTGGACTCTCCTGGTGAGACGAACCGGAAGCTCCAGTCCTGTCCCTCATCCTCATTTGCAGTCAAGGCCTTGGGGTCCTTGTTTGATGAAGTAGAACTGCTAGATGTGGACTTGTCCTGACGATTGAAGGACGAGAATGGATTCCCGTTTCTAGTCTTCTTTGGCTTCACACATTATCTTTTGAAGTGCCCTTTTCGCCACAATTGAAGCTGGTCACCTTGCTCTTCTCAAAGCCAAAAGTAGTGTCCTTAGTTGCAACCAAGTTTTGTGCGGTCTTCTTCACGAACTTCTTTGCTCTCCGTACAGCACTTGCTAAGGCCCACATAATATCCATCTTTCCAGTTCAGTCTCATCACAACTGCTCATAGTCCTTATCTGCCAGATGGTAGTTTCCATTTCCCAGCAACAAGTCCATCATAGGAATGGACCACTGCTGCCAAGAGATCCATGTGCTCTCGAGCTACTTCTACTGTCACGTTACTGAGATTCTCAGTCTTCAGTCTGTGGCATTTGCTTCAGACCAATATATTGGGTACTAGAAGACCCTGACCTATCTGTTCCTGAAGGAGAGACTTGTTGACCAGATGAGTTTGACACAAAGGCAGTCTGAAGAGGTGCTCCAGACATCTTAACTTGAGGAGTGGCATTGTACAAAGCTAGATTCTGAGTATACGAAGACTTTTGAGCTTGATACTTCATCCTTAGTGCTTCTTCTTCCAGCTTTAGTATGAAATCATTGATGTCCAACTTTGATAGCAGTCCATTTTGTCTCAGATTTGAAACAAAAGAAGCCCAACTTTCTCGCAACCCGTCTACAAAATTTGACACTTTATCTTCCATGGTAGTTTTGACACCATGTGTGTTGGACCAAAAGAACAATGAGCCAGATCAGAAAACCTCTAAGTCCTACATGATATCACAACAACTGCTGAAGGCTTCATCAGCAGTTTGACAAGTGCTGAAAACTCCAACAGCTGAAGATCAAGTGCTGAAGATTTCAACAGCTGAAGACTAAAGTGCTGAAGTTCAACAGCTGAAGAACACAAGTGCTGAAGCTGAACAGCTGAAGAACACAAGTGCTGAAGCTGAAGACCAAAGTACTGAAGTACAACAGCTGAAGAGTTTATAAGTGCTGAAGATCAACAACTGGTGTACAAAGTCTGAAGACAAAGACTGAAGACATCAGCTGATGATATCTACTGAAGTCATCACTGATGAAACGTCTGAAGTTCAAGTCTGAAGATCAAGTACTGAAGTTTCAGTAGTTTGTCACAACAGCTGAAGAGTACTTCTTCAGTAGTTGTGATATCAGTAGTTTTATGTTTTTACTTTCAGTAGTTTTGTAAAACGACTGAAGAGCTTGTTCTTCAGTCGTTGTAGTTTCAGTAGTTTTATGTTTTTCAGTAGTTATAGTAACTGATAACACTTAGTATTTTTGTAAGAAGATGTCAGCTGTTTTGACATCTTCAGTAGTTATGAATAATTCTGTTAGATGTCACTATCAAGTGACATCAGCAGACGTCACATATCTATATAAGAGGTGTCGACCTAATTGTAATGTGACATTCCGTTACCACGAAAGCGAATATTGAATGAAATATATTTGCAGAATTCTCTCTTTCTATAACCGTCTTTGTTCTTCATTGAATATCGTTTCGTTCTTGTGAATTGGCTAATTCATTGTTCGAATTCCGCTGCTATACTCTCTAATCAATCAAACGTAGATCACTGATCCTAACAAGTGGTATCAGAGCAGGTTAATCATTGATCGATCTAATAATTGATCATTGAAACTGCTAATTGATATCTGTGTTTGATTGAATTAGCATATTCCCAAGAACTGGTTATAGATTATTGAATTTCTGTCGCTTTCATTCATTTATTTTGAGATCTCTCTTGGTTCAATTGGTTGTTGTGTTTTGTTCTAAATCTGTTTTAGCTTAATCGAATTTGATTGAATCTGAGATGACTACTCCTTCTAATGATCCTCACAATACCGGTTCCTCAACCAAGCCTCCGATGCTGGTTAGGACCGAGTATAACATATGGCAACGAAGAATGCTTCATCACCTGTCTGTTAACAGTTCAGGTTGTTGGACATCTGTGGTACATGGACCCATAAGCCTATGGTGAACAATCCGGAAACCAATCAAATGGTTCCGAAGAAGAAGGAACAACACTCTGATGAAGATCGGAACTATTTGAGATTGATGCTAAAGCCCATGGAATTCTGGCCATGGCACTGCCTAATGAAATCTATTCAGGGCTTATGCATCATGAAACTGCTCATGATCTCTGGAATGCCCTGAAGGAACAATTCGGTGGCACAGATGAGGTCTTAGCAAACAATAGAGAAATCCTTGCCCAAAAATATGAGACATTCTCTCATAGAAAAGGGAGACACTGACTCAACAGTTTGAGCGCGTTTTTCCTGCTTGATCTCTGAGCTGAAAATGGTGAAACAGGAATACACCAATAGCCAGATGAACAACAGGTTCCTCAGATCACTGCCTGAGAGATGGGACACATACACTATTGTCCTACGCTCCAGTGCAAATCTGGATAGCCTATCTCTCACCCAACTTCATGGAAACTGCTTACATTTGAAAGAGAGATAAAGCAGAAGAGGAAATGTCCTCATCAGGAAAGCTCACTGATGACTTTGTACCAGGGAATACTGCCTTGGTTGGTCATGAGTCAGAATATGCTGCATCTGAAAGCAATTATGATGAGCATATTGATTTCTCTTCAAATAGTTCTAATCATGCATTTGTTGGTATTGAGAGTCATTCTGGCAGTAATAGTGAGAATCTATGCTTCATTATGGATGATCTGAAGGGAATAGCTGATGATGATCTAGAAGAGATGGATATTCTGAGCCAAATGGCATTGATTAATATCAGATCTCAGAAGTTCTATAAGAGAACTGGCAGGAAATTTCCTGGACTCTGGCAAAACCAAAGTTGGTTTTGACAAGAGTAAGTTAAGGTGTCACAAATGCCAAAGACTGGGACACTTTGCAAGAGAGTGTAGATCAAATGGATCTAATTCTTCTGCACCCTTTGTGACTTTTCCTAGTACTAGTCCACAAAACAGAGGGCAACATCCTGCTGGTTCTGGTCATGATTCACATCCTAGATCTCCTGCATACTTTGTTCCCCAGGGTCAAATGTCATATCCTTATCCCTGCTATTATATGCCTCAACCAAATCCTGTTCAAGCTCCAATTGCACAACAACACAAGCATTGCCTGAACCACAACCTTCCCAATCTCATCAACAAACTCAACCTCAACAACACAGCTTCTTCACCCCAGGAGTTGTTGACTGGAGCAGTTTACCAGATGACTTGTCTGGTCATGAACAACTGTTCTCAGGTGCTGGTCAACATGGTGGTGAAAGTCCCTTTGGAAATCTAGCTCTTATGGCTTTGGATTCTGCTGATACTTCATCCACTAATGCCTCTACACCAAAGGTATCACAGGTATCCTCTGAGGCAAAAGCCAAAAAATGTTCTGAAACATGCATAGCAGCATTTGCATCTATTAGAGAAGCAAATGTAGCTTTAATCAACAAGAACATTGAGCTAGAACAAATAATTTCCAAAAGCAAAGCTGAATTGAGTTTGTCTGTGCTTAATGATAAGAATGATGAGATTTACAAACTTAAATGCCAAATAACTGATGATAAGGCTAGGGAAGAGATACTTCTAGAGAAGTATAAAGATCTCAAAGAAACCCTTGCAGTTACCCAGGTAGAGTGTGATAGATGGGTACAATCATGCAAAGGTTTTGAAATGCTTCTTAGTAAGCAATCTGCTTCCAATGTGAAGTTTGGCATTGGTTACAATCACACTGCTCCACCTACAGATTTTACTCCCAGAGCAGAGGTAGAATCTGATGGTGAGAGTAATAACCAATCCATCTCATCATGTGATCTACTTTCTGATACAGCACAATCAGAAGTAGAAGTCAGCACCAAGCCCTCTCAGAACCTATCAGCTGATGTTGATGGTTCCACTGCTGACACTCACATGATCAATGAGTTGATCAACTCAGGAGTTAATTCTGAAAGTCCTGAAAGGACTAGAGAGCAAGATTTAACACCTGAAGTTCAAACTCCAACTACTGCCAGTACTGAAAAGAAGAAAACTGTCAGTAGAAAGAGTTTGAAGACTACTAAAGAGGAAGTCAAGAAAGCAAACAATGCTTCCAAAGTACTGAAGAGCAAGTCTTCAGTTGCTTCACCCTCTTTAGTTGATGATCAACTAGATGAAGAAGAAACCATGTGAAGTATGTGGTTTGTTCAATCATCTTACAGATGATTGCTGGTACAAAAGAGGTTCCAAACTCAAACATAAAGAAGAAATTAAAGAGAAAATGGTAAAAATGAAAACTGAGTTTGAGACCACATTTGTATCAGCAACATCAAATCCTGTAACCCTTAAGTCCTCAAAGAAATCCAAAAGGAAGGGGTTAAACAGGTGACAGCTGAGATGAGAGTGCTCAGAAGAAGAAGGTGCAACATAGGAACTTATCAAACTCCACTGGCAATGTGTCTGATGAGCTGAAAGCTTTATCACAAAATCAGACACAGCTGGTTATGATGGTTCAACATCTATTGGGAAGAGTTAACCAATTAGATGCTCCTATGTTGAAACCACAGAAAAGGAGGTCCAAGCCAAAGGATTCCTCTTCTTCACCATCTTCTTCCTCTCAGGCTGTTGTTTCCAATAAACCTGTTAGTTTACCATCCGTGATGAGACCAGGCCCAAAACCAAAAAGGTTTGGGTCTCCAAAACTAACTGATTGTTTATTATTGCAGGGTTCTCCAACATGCCAAAGTAGCATCTGGTATGTAGACAGTGGGGATCTATGCACATGACTGGGAAAAGCTCTCTTCTTCATGACTACTCTCAAGGAAAGAAGGGCTTTGTTTCTTTTGGCAATGATGCTAGGGGTTACATCATTGGAAATGGCTTTGTCTCCAATGGAGAAATCAAGTTTGATGATGTTAATCATGTGGAAAATCTCAAGTATAAATCTCTTGAGTGTCAGTCAAATGTGTGATAAAGGCCATGTTGCTCTTTTCACCAGTCAGAACTGTAGGATTCTGTCATCCAAAGTTCTGCATTTGATTGATAAGGTGTTGGATGATCACACTCTCCTGAGAGCCAACAGGACAGGAAGAGTGTATGCCTTAGATCTTTCCAAGAAAATAGATCTCAGAGGCAATCCTTGCCTATTTTCCAAAGCCTCTTCTCAAGAATCTAAACTGTGGCACAGAAGGCTGGGTCATGTTAATTTCAAAAACATGTATCAGTTAATCCACAATAGTTTAGTCAGAGGCTTACCAATAAAGGAGTTCCACTGTGATGAAACCTGCACTGCTTGTTTAAAAGGAAAAACACACAAAGTCTCATTCCCTCCTATTGAAGAGCCTAAGTCCACTGCCTGCTTGCAATTACTGCATATGGATCTATTTGGTCCTGTGAGAGTAATGAGCATGGCAAAGAAGAAATACTGTCTGGTAAATGTGGATGATTACTCCAGATTTGTATGGACTTTCTTTCTACATTCAAAGGATGAGGTTGCTCAGAAGATTATTCACTTTGTGTTGTATATTGAGAAGCAGTATTCCCTTCCAGTCAAGTGTATTAGGAGTGACAATGGAACTGAATTCAGAAACCATACACTTGATGACTTCTATCTTTCAAAGGGAATCAAAAGGCAGTTTAGCATACCAAGGACTCCAGAACAAAATGGAGTGTGGAGAGAAAGAACAGGACCCTAATTGAAGCTGCAAGGTCCATGCTGGCTGACTCTGGTTTGCCACTGACCTTTTGGGCTGAAGCTGTTAACACAGCTTGCTATGTGCAGAATAGAGTCTTAGTAAATCAGAGGTTGATGAAGACTCCATATGAAGTTCTCCATCACTTGGCTCCTCTAATTTCATTTTTCAAAGCATTTGGGTGTCCCGTTTTATTCTCAACACAAAGGATCAACTCCATAAATTTGATCCTAAGGTGGATGCAGGGTATTTTGTTGGTTATTCATCTACTTGCAAGGCATACAGATCTTCAACTGCAGAACAAAGATAGTTGAAGAGACTTTGCATGTGAAGTTTAATGAATCTCCTTTGGACAAGATTCCACAAAACCCTGTGGAGTTGTTGATTTGGACATACTGCAATATGTTCCTTATCAACCTCCAGCTGTTGCAGATCCTGTGGATAAATCATCTTCTGCAGCATGTCTTCCACCTGGTGGTATTGATGATGATGATGATAATATCAATACTCACCTATTCAAGTTTAGTGACCAACTGCCTGTGTCTGCTAAATTTGATGTTCCTGTAGCTTCAGCAGTTCATCCACAACAAATGCTGATGAGATCTCTGTTGCCTCTACATCTTTTGAGTTACCATCTAATTCTTGGTTTCAAGAGTGCATTAACATCTGCTGCTGCTGAAGGTCTACAAACACTTGCACAGATCTCATTGTTTATCAAGAACTGAAGAATCACCCCATATCTCAGATTATTGGTGATATCAATGCTGGTGTTTCAACAAGAAGTCAATTGTCTAACTTCTGCTTCTATGCTCTCTTCATCAGTCAGCTAGAGCCAAAGAACTACCATGTTGCTTTGAGAGACAATGGATGGGTTGAAGCTATGCAGCTTGAGCTACTTCAGTTCAAGAAACAGCAAGTGTGGGAACTGGTTCCTCTTCCCCCAGGTAAGTGTGCAATAGGCACTAAATGGGTGTTTAGGAATAAAACTGATGAAAATGGGCTTATTGTTAAGAACAAGGCTAGACTGGTTGTACAGGGGTTTTCACAAGAAGAAGGTATTGACTATGATGAAACCTTTGCCCCTGTAGCCAGACTAGAGGCAATCAGATTGTTTTTAGCCTACGCTGCATTCCACAATCTTAAAGTTTTTCAAATGGATGTCAAAAGTGCATTTTTATATGGTAAAATAAAGGAAGAAGTCTATGTGTGTCAACCACCAGGCTTTGAGATAATAAACATCCTGAATGGTGTATAAACTTGATAAGGCTCTTTATGGGTTGAAACAAGCTCCTAGAGCCTGGTATGAGACACTCTCTACTTTTCTTCTTAAGAATAATTTCACCAGAGGCTCCATTGATAAAACTTTGTTTATTAAGAAGGTGGATCAGCATAAGCTACTTGTTCAGATTTATGTTGATGATATCATTTTTGCATCCTCTGATCCCCAGTGTGTGTGATGATTTTACAACATTAATGAAAAAGAGGTTTGAAATGAGTGCAATGGGAGAATTACAGTTCTTTCTAGGCTTGCAAATTAAACAAAAGGCTGATGGAACCTTTATTCATCAGTCAAAATATACAAAAGATTTTTTGAATAAGTTTGATTTACAAAACTGTAAGCCTTGTTCTACTCCCATGTGCAACACCACACAACTGGATGCTGATCAGAAAGGTAAAGCTGTTGAGAAACACTTTATAGATGTGTATGATTGGGTCCTTGATGTATTTAACAGCTTCTAGACCAGATATTATGTTTGCTACATGCGTTTGTGCTAGATTTCAGGCTGCTCCTAAAGAGTCTCATTTGATTGCAGTCAAGAGAATCTTTAGATATTTGCAAGGTACACAATCTCTGGTTTATGGTATTCCACTGAACACTCTTGCAAATTAGTTGCTTTTTCAGATAGTGACTATGCAGGGTGCAAGTTAACTAGAAAGTCAACTTCTGGGGTTGTCAATTCCTAGGCAACTGTTTGATTTCTTGCCAGAGTAAGAAACAAACATCTGTTGCTACATCAACTGCTGAGGCCGACTACATTGCTGCTGCAAGTTGTACTTCTCAGGTACTCTGGCTTCAGAACCAACTTCTGGATTATGGCATTACGAAGACTAAGACTCCATTATTAATGGATAGTGCTTCAGCTCTGTGTATTGTCAAAAATCCAGTCCAGCACTCTAGGACCAAACATATAGAGATCAGACATCACTTTATTCGGATTTTTTGAAAAAGGTCTGATTGATCCTAAGTTTGTGCCTAGTGTTGATGAGCTTGCAGATATTTTTACTAAGCCTTTGGATAGTTCTACTTTCCAAAACCTTGTGTTAAGGCTTGGTATGCTGCAGCTAGATTAAGTGACAACTACTGATGATTTCAGTAATAAAACTGGTGATCATTGGTAACCATGTCACATATAAGTACTGATGAGTCCTTCACCTTCAGTAGTTTTTATAACTACTGACGGTTAAATGCCTCACAAGTACTGAAGTACTTTATCTGTGACATCTACTGATGTAGTTACAACTACTGAAATCAGTACAAACAGATAAGTACTGACGTCCTATGAAACACCTGAAAAGCAGATGCAAAGTCTGATGAGTAAGTGTTGAGGACAGTATGAAACAGCTGAAAGGCTATGAACTGACGAAAACTACTGAATAGAACTTTCTCTTCAGTTATTCTACAACTGCTGTTTCATTCTAAACAACTGAAGCAAAACCATGTCTTCAGTAGTTTTAAACTACTGATGACTAACACCAAGCCTTCAGCTGTTTACAACAACTGATGACAAAACCACTGTCTTCAGTAGTTTCACAACTACTGATGACAAACACCAAGTCCTCAGTTGTTTCATCATCTGAAGTCGAAACCATGGCTTTCAGTAGTTTTCTAACTACTGATGCCTAAAACCACGACTTCAGCTGTTTCAACGTCTGAAAGGGTAATACCATGTCAACAGTCGTTTAAAACTACTGATGATTAACACCAAATCCTTCAGTCGTTTTCTAACCCGTACCCTATAAATATCCCTGACCTAATCCTTCAGAGCTTCATCTTCTTCAAACCTAACGTTCATCTCTCCAAAACTTCTCTCTCCTAAATGGTGTCCATGCAACTCAAACCGCGACACAACTGTGTAGCTTACCTCACCAAATCGCCATTCTGGGCTAAGTCGATAATGCTATTGATCTTATGGTCCAATCACCTACAAATGACCTTTCTTCTCAATCCAATCCTTCATGCCGAATCCCTTAACCAGTTTGGATGAACGTCACCTCACCACTGGGGAGAACAACACAGCGTCTCTCCGGTCGGTCGTCAACAACCACGAAGTGGTCATCACTCCCGATATACTTCGTCAAACTCTACACCTCGATGATGCCACTTCTCCTGCTGGATATCCAAGGGCACAACTAATTTATCCTTTGCCCACCATGGATATCAGGGAAACCTTAGTGCCTCCACCATACTGAAGAAGCATTTCCATGATGCTGAACGTCTAATCTTTCACATGGTAAATGTCTGTTTGGCCCTAAGACTTCGTCTTGGGATCAAATGTCTACAAAGTGGCAGCAGGTAATGTACTCCATTCTTGAGCAACAGCCCTTAAATTTTTCAGAAATACTATTTTCAGAGCTCAAGGATATGGCTCAAAAACAACTGCTAACCGTTGGATATTATATCCGCGGTTCATAATGGCCATAATTACAAACCAGCTTCAAGCTGAGGGACTTGTTGGCCTGGGAGTCCCTGCTATGGCTGTTTTGCCTGAAGTATACTCCTGGCACAACTCTGACCAATCACTCAAAATGGCTGCCAAGCTGCGCAAACCCACGCAGCTGGACCCCAGCCACCACCTCCAAATCAAAAGTCCCCACCAAACCCCAAAAAGAAAACCAAAAAGGCTACTCAGGGAATGAGTCCCCTGAGGATGCCCCTGCAACACAAACGCAGGCTATATCCACTGGTTATAACCCCCTAGTGGATATAAGACTCTTCCAGCCATAGCCGCTCAGGATTCCTCTCAAAAGGAGCCTGCAGCAACCACACAAGGGGTACCCACACATCTGGGATCTTCCTCACTTGAGGAGATTGCCATTGAAGAGCACCTTCCTCCCGGTGCACCTGCTTCTACCCTATCTCCCCATGCAACCGCCCCCCAAAGTCCTACATTGCTTGTTGCACAAGTGCTGACTCAATTGCCCTCCTCACCCCCTCCCCAGATACCAATTACTACTGGGCACACCTCTACCATTGAGGGGGAGGACCAAAATGCAGCTGAGAACCCACAGCATAGGGGTTACAATGTTCCTTCTCCTAGTGTAGCAATGGAGATTGGAACTTCTGGTGAGGCTGCCACTTCTCCTGCGTCAACATGATCAGGTTGTAGTTGGTACCATTACTAAGACCTTACCAGAGGCAACTGCTGATGACGGACATAGTTCTAGGCAGGAAGTCCCCAATTCCAAGACAAAGGGGCACATGCTACAACTGAGCTACACTCAGTGCATGTTCATCCTGATCCTATCAAGAGGTCAGGTGATTCAGTATCTACTGATGATGACCTGGGCTTTTTTACGATGTAATCGCCCAAAACACCATCCTGGAGGAGGAGGTGAGCAGACTCAAAGAGCTGCTTGCCAAAACTTCTAAGGAACAAGACCATCTGCCTCCACCAACCCACAGATGGCGCCTTCAGTTGAAGGTTCCCCAAACACTTCACCCTCTCACTCCACTGAGCCTCCAGCTTCTGCTTTTGGCACTATCTCTCCGGGACAGAACCCCCCAGAGCAGATGGTTGCTGTATTCAAAATCCATACCTCTCATCACTCCCATCATCAATGAAGTTGTTACTAAAGCCATTGATGAGAGGATTTCCTCAACTATACAACCACTGATTGATAATGTTGTGCAAAAGAAACTTTCTGCGGTACAAACCCCTGTCTCCACTGCATCCAAAAAGGGGAGAGTACTGCAGTGAAAGAAAAGAAAGGAAAAGAACTGAGGATGAAAAGGCACAAGAGCAAATCCAGGAGTTGGAAAAGAAAAGCAACAACAACTGATCACCTACAAAAGAAAGAAAAGTGCTGATGATCAACCTACTGCTGAAGAAAAATCCTTGGAAGAGCTGGTAAAAGATGCAGATGACACACACAGCCGATCCATGGATAACATCATTGAGCAACTCTTCAAGCAAGGTTTTGATACAGCCACATTAGATAGTGAGATTAGGAAGTTGGAAGTGGAGGAGATTCAAACCAGATGGGCTGGGTATGATGTACTGGAAAAGGAGAGATTGGAGATCATGATTCGTTTCATTGCCAAATACTTAGGAAGATCTTTGATGGAGATTCGTGCATGGACCAGAGACAGTATTCTGGCTATAGCCACCAGAATCTGTCTGTCTGAGCAATTCCATAAGGGGATTATCATTGAAGCCCTTATGAGGCTGGGGCTGGAAAAAGGTTTGAAATGGCAAGACTTACAAAAGCTAAACTCACAACCAAAATGCTGGAACAATCTTCCCTTTCACCCACTCAAAAACAGCCTACCCCTCAAATCTCCAAACCAATCTCAAAGCCCAAATCCAAACTTCCTCAACCCACAAAACCAACTCCCTTACTATCTAAACCAACAGCCGATGATGCACCTAAGAAGAAGAGAAGGGTGTTGAGGCTAGAAGAAGAAGAAGAAGAAGAGGATGATGTGGAAGAAGATAGGCTGCCTCTGTCTGCAGTTCTAACATTGGCGAAAGCCAAACCCATGCCCATCACTCCCACCTCACAGATGGATGTTGTGAGAGTAAAGATTGAAGAAGAGCAGCAACAAAAGCTTCATGATGATGAAATGCTGAAAAGCATTGACAAAACTTATGCTGCTTCGTCATCAATCATTAGTATGAAGAAAGAAGCTCTGAGGTTGTACACTCTTGCCAACACATTTCAATATCAGAAGGAAAAGGTGAGAGTATGGCCTGATCCTAGGGTGGCTCACAGGATTGTAAAGAAAGACATTCCTTCGAGATACAAGGGCCAAGTCAAAAGGATCGTAGATGAAGAGATCACAGTGGCCCTCTAGTATCACCCTGGGAGATTGTCGAAGACTTCAAGAAGGCCTATGAGACTAAACAACCACCCCAAAAGATGTTAGAGAACAGAATTATTAAAAAGGGGTTAGTCTACAAGAGGCTTGAGAACTTCAAACAAAATGAGCTTAGTCTGTTACTTGAAGGGACTTTGCATACAGACAGATTACAACAGTTGAGCTCAAAAATGGTAAACAGGCCAAGTACATCTCAGAGTTGTATGGGCGAGAAGGATTGTTTGATGGTGAAGCCGAGAACCTGACCATGGAAGAACAAATCATGTTTCTCAGAGCATACACCAGAGAATCCTACAGGCTTATACACGGGAAGTAGATCTCATGAATGGGATAACAACTCTGTGTCCAGTTCCCTAAAACAGAGTTCTCATTCATATCTTGCCAAACAAATATCTGAGATTTCTTCCCAGGTCGGAGCTTATATGGGTCATCTTCTCCACTGATCAAGAAGGAAAAAGACCAACCTTTTTGCCAACAATAAGTGGGAAAATAAATAAATTAGAGGTTTTGGTTGCATTGGTTCAGGGGGAGTTTGTTGGACCAAAAGAACCAATGAGCCAAGATCAGAAAACCTCTAAGTCCCACATGATATCACAACAACTACTGAAGGCTTCATCAGTAGTTTGACAAGTGCTGAAAACTCCAACAGCTGAAGATCAAGTGCTGAAGATTTCAACAGCTGAAGACTAAAGTGCTGAAGACCTCAACAGCTGAAGAACTAAAGTGCTGAAGTACAACAGCTGAAGAACACAAGTGCTGAAGCTGAAGACCAAAGTACTGAAGTACAACAGCTGAAGAGTTTACAAGTGCTGAAGATCAACAACTGGTGTACAAAGTCTGAAGACAAAGACTGAAGACATCAGCTGATGATATCTACTGAAGTCATCAGCTGATGAAACGTCTGAAGTTCAAGTCTGAAGATCAAGTACTGAAGTTTCAGTAGTTTGTCACAACAGCTGAAGAGTACTTCTTCAGTAGTTGTGATATCAGTAGTTTTATGTTTTTACTTTCAGTAGTTTTGTAAAACGACTGAAGAGCTTGTTCTTCAGTCGTTGTAGTTTCAATAGTTTTATGTTTTTCAGTAGTTATAGTAACTGATAACACTTAGTATTTTTGTAAGAAGATGTCAGCTGTTTTGACATCTTCAGTAGTTATGAATAATTCTGTTAGATGTCACTATCAAGTGACATCAGCAGACATCACATATCTTATATAAGAGGTGTCGACCTAATTGTAAGTGTGACATTCCGTTACCACGAAAGCGAATATTGAATGAAATATATTTGTAGAATTCTCTCTTCTATAACCGTCTTTGTTCTTCATTGAATATCGTTTCGTTCTTGTGAATCGGCTAATTCATGTTCGAATTCCGCTGCTATACTCTCTAATCAATCAAACGTAGATCACTGATCCTAACAATGTGTGTGCAGCTCGCTCATCAAATGGTAGAATCTGTCAATGACATCATCTAAACTCTCATTTCCCATCGATGAAAAGTTGTCAAATTCTTTCTTCAACTCCTTGCTTAATGGCCTTCAACGAAGCATTCCCGTCATATCTTTTCTCCAATTCATCCTATAACTTCTGGCTTGCTATTTTCTGAGAATTGGTGAAAAATACCCTTAGGGATAGATTGGTTAGCAATGCATATACTCTCTTTTTAGCATTATATTTAACTTTCTGTGTATCAGTCATTCCTCCTAAAATAAGTTTCACCCCATCGGCTCCTACCGGCATACTATATCCCGTCTCAATAGATTCCCACATATTTGGATCCACTCCATTGAGTTAGATCTCAAAACATTGTTTCCAGTGGGGAAACTCATCTAATGTTATAAGCTTCGGGGGTTTATTATGATTCCCCACCTCACTCTGCAGTAGCAGTAAGTTCTGAATCCGTGAGTCCTTCCCGGCTGTAAACGCTGACAACTGATCCTCCATCTCGATTAATTTTAATTCTCTAAACAATCTGTTAACTGGTGCGTATAGAGCGATGCGAATGGGCTACCCGTGCGACTGAACTAAGCGATTTGTCCAGTCGTGCGAGTGAAACTGACGCGTATGAACAATGCAACCGGTAGGCTGAGTCGTACGAATGAATATGCGAGTAAGTTCAATCGTACGTCTGGGAATGCGATTGAAATCCAGTCGTGCGATTGGATCAATTGTGCGACTGAAGCTACTGTGTTTCGAAAATTTCTAGGTTTAATGTGTTTTGACCGTAAAAACCCGAATTTTCACCAACCCTAATCGCCTTTTGCCGTAGAAACCAAAACTTGATGAACAGGGGACGTCCAAGACAACTTTTGACACAAAAGATTGCGTTTTTAGTGAAAAAACACAACCTTTGTATCAAAATTGATTGAATCACACGTAATCACGAGCCTTGGCTCTGATACCAATTGTCAAGTCGGTTTTCTCCGGATTGATAAACATCCGAGCATGTTGTTGACGAAAGGATAAACATCAACCCAAAAGTCAAACAATTATACGAACTATAATTGAATGGTTTCATTGATAAAACCTAACGATTACAAGCTCATTACAACATAAGAATCAAGACTCTTGGCAAGGGGAAGATTGAGCATGATCTCCCCTCTCATCCGACAGCCCTAGGCTCCCGGGCACACACTCTCTAAAACCCTTAGAGAATCCTCTCCCTCTCTCTACAACTGAAACTGGTATATATAGGCCTCGGCCCATATTAGATGCGACTGGGCCCATTCGTACGAGTGGACCATGCGTATGGTTCAATCGTACGACTGGACCATGCGTATGGTTCAATCGTACGACTGGACCATGCGTATGGTTCAATCGTACGACTGGACCATGCGTATGGTTCAATCGTACGACTGGACCATGCGTATGGTTCAATCGTACGACTGGACCATGCGTATGGTTCAATCGTATGACTGGACCATACTTATGGTTCAGTCTTATGAATGTCCCAATCGCATCTCATATGACTGAGTCTCATTCTCATATGCTCCTGTGAATGACCCAGTTTTATGTGTTTACAACATATCAGGTGTATAACATTAAGCCTAGACTATTCGACAAGCGACGGACACACTATATATGACTATATATGCTCCAACAGTTTCAACCTAAGTGGCCAATTTTTAAAATCAGCCATGTTTTTAAGTTTTGGAACTCTATTTTCAGAATCTTCTGATTTCACCATTCTTATATTTTTGTTGTTTTCTTATATTTTGAATTAAAAAATTGAAAAAGTTTTCAAAGAAATTTCTTAAAAAAAATTCTAAGTATCGAGGTTGAAACGCCTAAACAATATTCAAACGCCTCAACAGTTGATGCGTCTAAGTTGAGAGTTGTCTAAGGAATGCCTTAAAAATTCCAAAACGCCTAAAATTGATACGTCTGAACAGTTGTAAACGTCTAAACAGTTGTGATGCGCCTACACAGTTGTCAAACGTCTAAACAGTTCAAATACTTCTCAACAATGATACGTCTGGACTCTCTCGAACAGTGGTCAAACGTCTGAACTGAAAACATCTACACAGTGTTGGTGTGACTAAACAGTAGTCAAACGCCTAACACTTGGACAATTTCTCAGCAAACTTCAACCCTAATGCGTCACATTCATCATGTTTATATGAATATAACAGACTCGAATCTTCTGAAAATCTTCAAAAGATGATGAAATTGATTGAAACTTTTCAATTAGATGAATTTTATGCCGATAATCAATCTTTTGAAATCAGTTTCTATTGATATCAACAACAAATCAATTAATTTGCAATTGTTGATACATATGTACCTAGATCTGGATCTAAATGTAATATGTTTTGTAATGTCTTACGCTTATGTAAGTGTCGGGTACTTAATGAAATGATATGATTGGTTCTGTTTATAATGTTTATATATTTCATTAATGAGTTGGTGACTTGATTATATAGGTTGTGAATGTTTGAATTGATTTACATAAGGTTATAATAATGAATACAATTCAAACTTGAGTTGGTGAAGTTCTCATGTGTCCAACAGGTCCATACGTCCTAACAGTAGTGATGCGTCCGAATGGCCATGCGACTGAATGTCCATGCGCCTAAATAGTCCATACGCCTGAACAACTTCATGCGTCTAACTCAGTCGTACGACTGAATGATCTGTCATGCGAATGGATCAAACGCATGGCTCAATCGCACGAATGAACCATGCTAATGGTTCAGAAGCACGAATGAGCAACCCTAACCTATAAATACCACCTAAGTCGTGGAAAAAGCAGAAGATTGATTCCTAATCAACTCCAAACGCACCCTATCTATCCAGAAGCCTCCAAGCTCGTACTCCAAGTTCATAGAACACAACAGATCGATTGTTAATCGATTGTTAACGTTAGATTCGATACCTTATTGTTTCTACGTGCGTTCTCACTGATTGGATCACCAATCAAATAGGATTCCGCACTATTTGGTTTGGTTAACACATTAATCAGTTTGCATTTAGTTTATATACAAGATCCTAACAAGTCGAGGGGATTGATTATAATGAAGTGTGTGCACCCGTGGCAAGGATGGCAGCCATCCGCATCTTCCTTGCCTATGCATCGTATATGAAGATCAAAGTCTATCAATTAGATGTGAAGAGTGCATTCTTTCATGGTGAAATTCAAGAGACAGTTTATGTCAGTCAACCTGAGGGATTTGAAGATCCTTATCATCGGGACAGAGTTTACAAACTTGACAAGGCCTTATACGGGCTTCATCAAGCTCCAAGGGCCTGGTATGAGAAACTCTCGACTCACCTTGTGAAACACGGCTTTCGCAGGGGAGTCATTGACTGCACACTATTTATCAAAGAAAAGGATGGAGACTTACTGCTAGTAAAGATCTATGTTGATGACATAATCTTCGGTTCAAAGAACGGAGAGTTATGCAAGGAATTTGAAGTAGTAATGAAGGCGGAGTTTGAGATGAGTGCCATGGGGGAAATGAAATTCTTTCTCGGGTTACAGGTGGATCAGACACCCAAAGGGATTTTTCTACATCAGACCAAGTATGTTGGAGACATTCTCAGTCGGTTTGACATGGAGAATGCTTCTGCAGCTGGAACTCCACATGCCACAAACCATGATATAGCACCTGATGAAAATGGAGATCTGGTAGATGCAACAATGTACCGCGGAATAATTGGATCTCTCATGTACCTTACTGCCTCTAGACCTGATATCATGTATGCTACATGTCTATGTTCTAGATATCAGGCTAAGCCAAAGGTTAACCATCTGATCGGGGTCAAGCGGATATTTCGTTATCTGAAGGGCACACCCACACTTGGGTTGTGGTATCCTCATGATGATGACTTTGAGCTCACAGCGTATAGTGACTGAGATTACGGGGGGCTGCAAGATGAATTACAAGTCTACATCAGCAGGGTGTCAATTATTTGGGAGGAGATTAGTGACCTGGCAGTGTAAGAAGCAGACCTCAGTTGCGCTGTCAACCTGTGAAGCCAAATATGTTGCAGCTGCAAGTTGCTGTTCTCAAATCATTTTGATTCAATAGCAAATGCGGGACTATGGTTTAAATTTCTCTTCTACTCCTATTTATGTTGATAACTCAGCTGCAATTGCAGTAACTAAAAATCCAGTACAACATCCTAAGACCAAACACATCGGTATAAAATATCATTTTATACGGGATTGCTTTGAAAAGAATTTAATCGATGTGGTAGAAATAAATGTAGATTTTCAAGGCGCTGACCTCTATACAAAAGCTTTTGACAAACCACGTTTTCTATATCTGTTAGAGGTCAACGGCGTTAAAAAGAAAAGTGATGTTATTCCTGATGATGATCATGTGTAGTCCGATACAGTTTAGTCTATTTTTCTTTTTTATTTTCTTTATTTATTCTATTTTGTTTTAAATTAAATTCTTGTTATTTAGTTGTCTATTAAAATCCTAAAATATGTAAATCGGTTAAGATTTTAGAATTTTAGGGGGAGAATAGGTCAGCCAGTAACATTAAAATAAAAGGGAGAAGGAGAAGGAGAGGCTAGCTGACAGAAGGTAGATCGTATCTGTGATACCGATTCAAATACTTGGAAAATGATAGTACACATGAACAAATCAGAAGGACTTTAATATTTAATTTAGAAAAGATGCAAAATTCAAAGTCTAAGTCTGTGTAGTCTGAGCAATATAAAAGGAAATATGATAGAAAAACTGGTATCTACTAAGGTAACACAATGAAAGTAGACCTAGAGGTTGCTAGACCACAGATGATATGTCGGTAGATTCAACACACTAGATGATTAGACCTGACTGGTGATCTCAAGATCAAATTAAGTTGTTCAACTGACTGTGGGCTCCCATCTTATCACTGGTTAACACAATCAACAAATTCCAATAAGGGGTAACGAGCATGTAAACGCCAAAAATGTGTGCGGATGACCATAAATAAAGCAAAGCACGAAAAAAAAGCAAATGCTATCAAGCTATTAACTTATGTTGTTGGTGCATTATGTGCTAAAGAAATTAACGATGCTCTAACAAGAAGATAGGCTGTGTGCCTCTCTGTTGTACGATGGCACTGACCTGAGGATAAGCATAACCTAGATATTCTAGAATTCATTGTTGTTTGTCGCCTCTCTGTTGTGCGATGGCACTGACATGAGGATTGGCTTCTCTTTGAAAGCTCTAAGAATAGTCTCTTCTTGTCAAAATGCCCGTAGACCGCTCAAAAGCTCCTGAGGAATGTTGATTATCATATAAGCGTGGGATCCACAACTGTTGGTTGAAATAATAAACCTTAAACTATCACCAATATGTGTCAAAAGTTTGTGTATGGATTTAAGAGGACAAATATACTGACAATCATCATGGATACAAATTTTGAAAGTCCAAATCAATGTAGGAATCTAATAGTAGCAGTATGATTCCTATATTTGCTAACGACTCTGGATGAAAACTGAGAAGTGAGCATCAAATGCTTTTGATAACAAGTCCCAAAAGTCTTGCCTGTATGATTCCAAAACTGATTTGGTCCAGGTATGGTCAAACTAAATAGAAGCTGCCTATTCCAGAAACGAATCGAGTAGATTTCTATCTTAGGATTTACCTCTCACAAAAAGTTAAAAACAAGTTTAATTTTTGTACTTTAGTTTAATTTTCTATTTATTTAGTCATTTCAGTTTATTTATTGTCGGACTACATCTTGAATTCAGTAAGGGATTAATTCACCTAAAAGGGTCATGTCTGAGATGACCACATGTGTTTTTCAAGATAAAAAGGATCATGTCTGAGATGATCAAATGTGCATAATGTTAATTCTAAAGCTTAAAGAAGGTTTAAATGGCAAATGGTAAGAAATGCAGAAAATTTCATAAGTATGACCCATTCGCATGAATGGACCATGAGTATGGACATATCATGCGAATGGGAGCTATTCGTATGAATGGACCATGAGTATGGACTATTCAACCAAATGACCCATACGAATGACCCATACGAATGACCCAGTCGGACGTTTAAGAGGGAAAGAATGAGTAAGTCGCACGACTGTACTCCAGTCAGACGACTGAAGGGGGCCAACTGAACCAATCGCACGACTGAGGCCCATTCGCCCGAATGAAATGTGCGTATTAGCCCAGTCGTACGATTGAATTTAGGCTAAGTATAAATAAGGGTGAATCGGTCGCAGAGACTCACCACTCCCAAAATTGCCGTAATTCGCACGACTAACGTTACTCTACCCAATTTCGTTTGATCACCATTTGAGCCTTCAAGACTATTGTTTGTTGTATACTAATGATTTCTATTGACTTTACAGGTAATTTGTGGTGCAGAACCATTGTTGTATCACTCAAATTGCTACAGAATCTGAACAATCGGACCCCTTAGAAAAACCGTAACAATTGTGTTAAAATAACCTAACTAAACGACGTAAATAGATGAAATTAAAGAAGTTAGGTGTTTAACTAATGGATTGCGAGTCTAATGAACCAGAGCACGAAGTCTAAAATTCAAAATTGGTAAAAAATTGAATTTGAATTGAACAGTCAGAACAACATGCAAATGGACAGGTTGATGAACCTCAGTCGCACGACTGATGTGTGCGACTAGCTAAACCGCACGACTGAACCATGCGTATGAGTTCAGTCGCATGACTGGTGTAACCGCATGAGTTTACATACGCATGAGTCTAGTAGCAAACTTAGTCGTACATATGGGTTAATTCGCACGACTAGAGTTCAGTCGCACTGCTAATGCGCACAACTTGATCTCAATCGCACAACCTCACTCGCATAACAGAAAAGAAGGTTTTCAAGTCCAAGTGATTCTAGACATTCTTAGCAAATGGATACTAATGTTTACTTTCATTGTGTAACAGATGGAAAGTCGATGGACAATGAGTACGAAGCACAACATATGTGCTCATCTAGATCTGACATCAAGAAATGCTTCAGACTTTTCTGGCATTCTCACCTTTCTAAGGAGATCGAGAATTGCACATGCTATATCTGCTCCATGTACTCCATATCGTTCTATGCAGCAGTCCTTCTGGGAAGGTGCAGTAGTTGACCGATCTTCTGAGCCTCACTGTATCAGGAGTACTATCATTGGAGAGGCGATTGAGATCACAGAGGAAGATCTCAGGATTGTGCTGCAGTTGGGGGAAGATGCTGACTGTCCTACTAGACTACACCCCCTTACTGTCAGAGGATGTTTTCTTTGAGGTAAGTACCCTGGGGACATCAATGCAGGGGTGCTCAACAAGAGCAACCTGTGTCCCCAGTTCAAGTACCTTGCTCACGTACTGTTGAAGTGCATAGCGTCCAGGAAGGGAGGATTTGATGAGTTGTCAGATCAGATCCAGAATGCCTATGTAGCGTTGGTGCTGAACCATCCGTTCAGCTTCTCCAGGATGATTTTCTCCTACTTAGTGGAGAACATTAAGGGGAAAGGGAAGGAGGGCTTCTGCATGTACCCCCGATTCATGCAGATGATTATAGACCAGAAGCTCCCTTCCCTGCCAAAGGAGAAAGAAGATGCAGTAGTGCTTGAGGTGATGGATAATACCACCTTAGGCTGGATGAAGGTGTACAGGGGGAAGCATGTGAAACCCTCTGTCAGGAGAGTGTTCGGGCATCTGGCCCGTGAGGACTATGTGGTGCCAGCTCAGAGGAAGTGGCGTCACGATGATAGTGATTCTGATGTTGAGCAGATTGCTCTACCCTCCGATGACTCTGATGATGATGACAGCGGGGATGCTGGAGATACCATGCCCATTCCACCGAGGGGCACAACGACTGATAGTATACCTCCAGTATCTGCCCCACTGGAGATATAGCAGAGTCGGTTGGGTTTCACCAGGATTGTATACCTGGTGAAGATGATGAGGAGTCAGATGAGGAGCCATTGACTAGGACTGTGGGAAGCAAAGTTGTTCCCACAGAACATGGACTCCGGGCGGTTGGTGAACGCCCCAGTGGATCGGGAGAGACTGCCGCTGACCCGACCTATGCTCTAGAGCCGTCTAGCCGTGTTCTATGGGGAGCATCCTCCTTGACATGATCAAGGAAGAAAAGGATGGCTCAGCCCCACGGGATGAAGAAAAAGAAGCACAGCACACCCTACATCACCACCTCAGCCACTACCATACCACCTCTACAGCCACAGCCACCACCACGACCACTCCACAGCAACCACTACCATTCCCACACCCCTACCACTGTCACCACACCACCCACCACTACATATATCCCATCCACCACCATATCATTCACACCTACATCACCACCTGACAGGATCAGCAATCACAAGTTTGATGTATTAGGATACAAGCACGGAATACAAACTAGAATTAGACAAATTGTAGCAAGCAATCGATACTTGTAAGCATTAAGAGCGCATACGGTTATAGGGAGAGATATATATTTCTGATTTCAAGGAATGTTTATAGATGTAGAATATTTCTAATCAAATCATTCATTCATTCCATTCATTCATCAAGGTTACATAAGTTGTCACTCCTTATAAGAGTGCAACAATCACTGCTGTTATCACGGAAAGTGACAACTGGCAGATCTAATACAAAAATAACTAATTCTTAACCAACTACTGAAATGTTCACAACTACTGAGAACATATCAGCGTGTTAAGTACAAAATATAAAACTACTGAAACTACAACGACTGAAGAACAAGCTCTTCAGTCGTTTTACAAAACTACTGAAACATAAAATATAAAACTACTGATATCACAACTACTGAAGAAGTACTCTTCAGCAGTTGTGACAAACTACTGAGGCTTCAGTACTTGATCTTCAGACTTTGACCTTCAGGTGTTTCATCAGCTGATGACTTCAGTAGATATCATCAGCTGATGTCTTCAGTCTTTCTTCAGACTTTGTACATCAGTTGTTGATCTTCAGCACTTGTAAACTCTTCAGCTGTTGTACTTCAGTACTTTGGTCTTTCAGCTTCACACTTGTGTTCTTCAGCTGTTGTACTTCAGCACTTTAGTTCTTCAGCTGTTGAGGTCTTCAGCACTTGATCTTCAGCTGTTGAAGTCTTCAGCAGTGTCAAACTACTGATGAGGCTTTCAGCAGCTGTTGTGATACCATGTGGGACTTAGAGGTTTTCTGATCTTGGCTCATTGGTTCTTTTGGTCCCACAAACTCCCCCTGAACCAATGCAGCCAAAACCTCTAACTTATTTATTCTCCCACTTATTGATGGCAAAATGTTGATCTTTTTCCTTCTTGATCAGTAGAGAAGATGACCCATGTAAGCTCCGGCCTGGGAAGAAACCTCAAATATTGTTTGGCAGAGTATGAATGGGAACTCTGTTTTGGGGACTGGACACAGAGTTGTTATCCCACTCATGAGATTCACTTCTCCATAATGAGTCTGTACGACTCTCTTGTGTAGGCCTCAAGGAAGGTGATTTGTTCCTCCATGGTTAGCTCTTCAGCACCTCCTTCAAACAATGATTCAGGCCCATAATACTCAGATAGGTATTTGGCCTGTTTCCCATTCTTTAGCTCCACAGTTGTTATTATTCTGTAAGCAAACTCATCCGGGTGATTACCCTCTAGGAACAACTGGAGCTCATTTTTCCTGACTTCCTCAAGCCTCTTGTAAACTAACCCCTTTTTCACTATTTTGTTTTCCAGCATCTTCTGAGGGGTTAGATTAGCTTTGTAGGCCTTCTTGAAGTCTTCTAGGATTTCCCAGGGTGAAACTACAAAGACCAGAGAGATCACTTCATCTACGCTTTTTCACCTGGCCATGTATCTCTGAGGTATATTGTTCTTATGAATTCTGTGAGAGACCCTGGGATCAGGCCAAATCCTCACTCTTTCCTTTTGATATTGAAAGGTATGCTGAGAGTGTAAAGTCTGAGGGCTTGCTCCTTCATATTGATGATAGAAGATGTGGCTGCATAAGCTTTGTCAACTCTCTTCAGCAATTCCTCATCATGCTGTTTATGAAGCTCTTCTTCTTCTAGCTTCACTTTAACCATTTGTCTCTGGATTTCAGAAGTAATTGCTGAGAAGTGACTTGTGGCTTTAGGCAACTGAATCATAGCTGAGAGCGGCAGCCTATCTTCATCATCTTCTTCATCATCTTCTAGCCTCATATCCTTCTCTTCTTCTTCAAGGGTATATCATCGGCTATGGTTTTGAGGGTAAGGGAGTTGGTTTGGTGGGTTGTGTTTTGGGTGGTTTTGGTGTGGGAATGTTGACAGGCTGTTCTAGCATCCTTGAGGTGAGTGTGGCTTTTGATTGCTTGGCTAGCTCAGTCCTGCTCCCAGCACCCGCTTCATTCAAAGCTTCAATAACAAGCCCCTTAGTATATGCTTCAGATGAACAGATCTTGGTGGTGATTGCCAAGATACTGTCCCTGGACCAAGCTTTGATTTTGATCATTGATCTTCAAGATATTTTGCAATAAATCTAATCATGATTTCAAGCCTTTCTCTTTCTAACACTTCATAACTTGCCCATCTATTCTGGATTTCTTCAATCTCTAGTCGTCGAATCTCAGAGTCAAGTTTATTGGTGTCATGGCCTTGCCTAAACAGCTGATCAATGATGTTGTCCATTGATCTGCTGTGTTCGGCATCAGCCTCTTTTATCAGTAGCTCCAAGGCTTTATCTTCAGCAATGTGATCATCAGCACCTTTCTTTCGCTTGTAGGTGAGCATTGGTTGCTGTTCTTTCTCCTCCTTTTGGGCTTGCTTCGCTTCCTTCTTTTCCTCGGATCTTTTCCTCTTCTTTTCTTTCACTGCAGTACTCTCCCCCTTTTGGATGCATTGGAGGAAGGGGTTTGTACCGTAGAAAGAGTCTTTTGGACAGCAGCATCAACCAAGGGCTGTAAAGTTGAGGAAAGCCTCTCATCAATGGCTTTAGTCACAATGTCAGTGATTATGGGTGTGATGAGAGGGAGGGAAGTTTGAAGTACAGCACCTATTTGCTCAGGAGGGTTCTATTCCTGAGAAGTAGGGCCTGAAGTAGAGGCAGGTGGTTGATTTTGGAGTGGCTCAGTGTTTGGGAAACCTTCAAGTGAAGGTGCCATCTGTGGGTGGGTAGAGGCAGATGGTCTTTCTCCTTGTGAGAGTTGGTCAAGTAGGTTTTGCAGCCTACTGACTTTCTCTTCAAGGATTGTGTTCTGGGCAAGAACATCATAGAAAAAGCCCAGGTCATCATCAGCCGAAGCTGAATCATCTGACCTCCTGCTTAGAGCAGGATTTACATGCACTGGGTGTAGACCAGTTGGTGCATGTGCCCCTTGTGCTTGGTACTGGGGACTTCCAGCCTCAGGACAATGTCCATCATCAGCTGTTGCCTCTAGTGAGGTCTTAGCAATTTTACCAGCCTCACTCTGGTCATGTGCTGAGTCAGAGGAGGTGGCAGCCTCACTAGATATTCTAAGCTCCTTGTCTACACCAGGAGATAGAAGTGGGAAACCCCTGTGCTGTGGGTTCTCAAGTGCACTGTGTTCCTCCCCCTTAATTGTAGAGGCATTCCCAGTAGTAAGTGGTTTCTGGGGAGGGGGGAGGACTGCAATTGAGTCAGCACTTGTGCAACTATTAAAGTTGGACTGTGAGGGGCGGTTGTTTGGGGTGAGGGATAAGAAGCAGTGTCACCTTGTGTGGTTGCTGCAGGCTCCTGTTGAGAGGAACCTGAGCGGCTATGGCTGGAGGAGTCATTGTATCCACTAGGGGGTTTGGACTAGTGGATATATCCTGCGTTTGTGTTGCAGGGGCATCCTCAGGGACTCAATTCCCTGAGTAGCCGTTTTGGGTTTCTTTTTGGTGGGTTTGGTGGGGACTTTGGATTTGGAGGTGGTGGCTGTGGGTTCCAGCTGCGTGGGTTTTCGCAGCTTGGCAGCCATTTTGAGTGTCCGGTCAGAGTTGTGCCGGGAGTATACTTCCGGCCGAACAGCCGTAGCAGGGACTCCCAAGCCAACAAGTCCCTCAGCATTAAGCTAGTTTGTAATGATGGCCATTATGAACCGTGGATAAAGTATCCAACGGTTTGCAGTTAGTTTTTGAGCCTATCTTTGAGCTCTAAAAATATTATTTCAGAAAAATTAAGTGTTGTTGCTCAAGAATAGAATACATTACCTGCTGCCATTTTGTCGACATTTGATCCCAAGACGACGTCTTAGGGGCCAAACATACATTCACCATGTGAAAAACCAGGCGCTCAGCGTCATTAAAGTGTTTCTTCATGATAGTGGAGGCACTGAGATCGCCTGATATCCATGTTGAGCAAAGGATAGATCTATGGTGCCCTTCGGATATCCAGCAGAGAAGTAGCATCATTCAGTTGAAGAATTTGGCGGATTATTGCAGGAGTGATGACTACTTCTTTGTTGTTGACGACCGACCGGAGGGATGGTGTGTTGTTCTCCCCAGTGGTAACAGTAACGTTCATCCAAAATTGGTGCAAGGATTCGGCATGTAAATGGGATTCAGAAGAAATGCCGTGTTGTATTGGGACTGAACCATAAGATCGATAGCAGTATCGAACTTAGTCCAGATGGGCGATTTAGTGAGGTAGGCAACACAGTTGTGTCGCGGTTTAATTTGCATAGACGCCATTGAGAAGAGGGAAGTTTTGGAGAGGAACGTTAGGTTTGAAGAAGATGAAGCATTGAGAGCTAAGGTTCGGGATATATATAGGGTACGGGTAAGAGAACGACTGAAGGATGTGTTGTTAGTCATCAGTAGTTTTAAACGACCGTCGACATTGTATTATCCTTTCAGACGGTTGAAACAGTGAAGTCGTGGTGTTAGGCATCAGTAGTTTAGAAAACTACTGAAGACCATGGTTTTGACTTCAGATGATTGAAACAACTGAGAACTTGGTGTTTGTCATCAGTAGTTATGAAACTACTGAAGGCAGTGGTTTTAGTCATCAGCTGTTGTAAACACTGAGACTTGGGATTAGTCATCAGTAGTTATAAAACTACTGAGACGTGGTGTTGCTTCAGTTGTTTAAAATGAAACAGCAGTTGTACAAACGACTGAAGAGAAAGTTCTCTTCAGCTGTTTTCGTCAATTCTTAGCTTTTCAGCTGTTTCAAACTGTCCTCAACACATTCATCAGTCTTTTTGGCTGATTTCAGTTGTTTCAAGGACATCAGTACTTATCTGTTTTACTGATTGCAGTAGTTGTAACTGCATCAGTAGTTGTAACTGCATCAGTAGTTGTAAACATTAGTTTTAGAACAGATGAAGTACTTTAGTACTTGTGAGACATTTAGCCTTCAGTAGTTATAAAAACTACTTAGGGTAAAAGAGCTCATCAGTACTTATATGTGACATAGGTACTCATGATCATCAGTATGAATTACTAAGATCATCAGTAGTGTCACTTATTCTAGTTGCAGCATACCAAGCCTTAACACCAGGTTTTGGAAAGTTGAACTATCCAAAGGCTTAGTAAAAATGTCTGCAAGCTCATCAGCACTAGGCACAAACTAGGATCAATCAGACCTTTTTCAAAACAATCCCTTATAAAATGATGTCTGATCTCTATATGTTTGGTCCTAGAGTGCTGGACTGGATTTTTGACAATGCAAAGAGCTGAAGCACTATCCATTAACAATGGAGTCTTAGTCTCTGTAATGCCATAATCCAAAAGTTGGTTTTGAAGCCAGAGTACCTGAGATGTACAACTTGCAGCAGCAATGTACTCTGCTTCAGCAGTGATGTAGCAACTGAGGTCTGTTTCTTGCTCTGCCAAGAAATCAAGCAGTTGCCTAGGAATTGACATCCTCCAGAATGATTTCCTGGTCAACTTACACCCTGCATAGTCAATGTCAGAAAAGCAACTAATTTACCAGAATGTCCGGTAGAATACCATAAACCTAGAGATGGAGTGCCTTGCAGATATCTAAAGATCCTCTTGACTGCAATCAGAGACTCTTTAGGTGCAGCTGAAATCTAGCACAAACACATGTAGCAAACATAATATCTGGTCTAGAAGCTGTTAAATACATCAAGGACCCAATCATACATCTGTAAAGTGTTTCATTAACCACTTTACCTTTCTGATATGTGTTCAGTTGTGTGGTGCTGCTCATGGGAGTAGAAAAGGGCTTACAGTTTTGTAAATCAAACTTTTGCAAAAGATCTTTTGTATATTTGGACTGATGAATAAAAATTCCATCAGCCTTTTGTTTGATTTGCAACCCTAGAAAGAACTGTAATTCTCCCATGGCACTCATTTCAAACTTCTGTTGCATCAACTTTGTAAAGGCATCACACATTTGGATCAGAGGATGCAAAAATGATATCATCTACATAAATTTGAATAAGTAGATTATGCTGCCCAGCTTTCTTAATGAATAAAGTCTTATCTATGGAGCCCCTAGTGAAATTGTTTTCCAGAAGAAAGTTTGATAATGTCTCATACCAGGCTCTGGGAGCTTGTTTTAGCCCATAAAGAGCTTTATCAAGCTTATACACCCAATTAGGATGTTTATTGTCCTCAAAGCCTGGAGGTTGACATACATAAACCTCTTCTTTAATTTTTCCATACAAAAATGCACTTTTGACATCCATTTGAAAAACTTAAGGTTTTGATAAGCAGCATAAGCTAAAAACAATCGAATTGCTTCCAGCTGGCTACAGGGGCAAAGGTTTCGTCATAATCAATACCTTCTTCTTGTGCAAACCCCTGAACAACCAGTCTGGCCTTGTTCTTAACAATAAGCCCATTTTCATCAGTTTTGTTCCTAAACACCCATTTAGTGCCTATTGCACACTACCTGGAGGTAGAGGAACCAGTTCCCACACTTGCTGTTTCTTGAACTGAAGAAGCTCAAGCTGCATGGCATCAACCCATCCATTGTCCTTTAAAGCAATGTGATAATTCTTGGCTCTTGCTGACTGATGAAGAGAGCATAGAAGCAGAAATTTGACAATTGACTTCTTGTTGATACTCCAGCAGTGATATCACCAATGATTTGAGACATAGGGTGATTCTTCAGATCTTGATACACAATGAGATCTGTGCAAGTGTTTGTAGCCGGCTCAGCAGCAACAGATGGTGATGGTGAATCATTTCCTTGAAACCAATCAGTGGATGGTAATTCAAAGGAAGTTGAATTCGAAGAGATGATCATCAGCATTTGTTGTGGATGGTGCTACTGGAGCTACAGGAACATCAGGTCTAGCTGAGTCAGGCAGCTGATCACTAAACCTGAAGAGGTGAGTACTGCAATCATCATCATCATCAGCAGTACCACCGGATGGTGAACTGTTGACAGGAGCACAACAGGAGTTTGGTAAGGAACATATTGCAGTATGTGCAAATCAAATAACTCCACAGGACTTTGTGGAATCTTGTCCTTTGGAGATTCATTAAACTTAACATGTAGAGTTTCTTCAACCATCTTTGTTCTGCAGTTGAAGACTCTGTATGCCTTGCAAGTAGATGAATAACCAACAAAGTACCCTGCATCCACCTTAGGATCAAATTTATGGAGTTGATCCTTTGTGTTGAGAATGAAACAGGGACACCCAATGCTTTGAAAAATGAAATCAGAGGAGCCAAATGATGGAGAACTTCATATGGAGTCTTCATCAACCTCTGATTTACTAAAACTCTATTTTGCACATAGCAAGCTGTGTTGACAGCTTCAGCCCAAAAGGTCAGTGGCAAACCTGAGTCAGCCAGCATGGACCTTGCAGCTTCAATGAGGGTCCTGTTCTTTCTCTCCACTACTCCATTTTGTTCTGGAGTCCTTGGAATGCTGAACTGCCTTTTGATTCCCTTTGAAAGATAGAAGTCATCAAGTGTATGATTTCTAAACTCAGTTCCATTGTCACTTCTAATACACTTGACTGGAAGGGAATACTGCTTCTCAATATACAGCACAAAGTGAATAATCTTCTGAGCAGCCTCATCCTTTGAATGTAGAAAGAAAGTCCATACAAATCTGGAGTAATCATCCACAATTACCAGACAGTTTTTCTTCTTTGCCATGCTCATTACTCTCAGAGGACCAAATAGATCCATATGCAGTAATTGCAAGCAGGCATTGGACTTAGGCACTTCAATGGGAGGGAATGAGACTTTGTGCTGTTTTCCTTTTAAACAGCAGTGCAGGTTTCATCACAGTGGAACTCCTTTATTGGTAAGCCTCTGACTAAACTGTTGTGGTAAGCTGATTCATGTTTTTGAGATTAACATGACCAAGCCTCCTGTGCCACAGTTTAGATTCTTGAGAAGAGGCTTTGGAAAATAGGCAAGGATTGCCTTTGAGATCTATCTTCTTAGAGATCTAAGGCATACACTCTTCCTGTCCTGTTGGCTTTCAGGAGAGTGTGATCATCCAACACCTTGTCAATCAAGTGCAAAACTTTGGATGACAGAATCCTACAGTTTTGACTGGTGAAAAGGGCAACATGGCCTTTCACACATTTGACTGACACTCAAGAGATTGTACTTGAGATTTTCCACATGATTAACATCATCAAATTTGATTTCTCCATCGAGACAAAGCCCTTACCGATGATGTAACCCCTACATCATTGCCAAAAGAGACAAATCCCTTCTTTCCTTGAGAGTAGTCATGAAGAAGAGAGCTGTTCCCAGTCATGTGCATAGATCCCCCACTGTCTACATACCAGATGCTACTTTGGCATGTTGAAGAACCCTGCAATAATAAACAATTAGTTAGTTTTAGAGACCCAAACCTTTTTGGTTTTGGCCTGGTCTCATCAAGAGATGGTAAACTAACAGGTTTATTTGAAACAACAGCCTGAGAGGAAGAAGATGGTGTAGAAGAGAAGTCCTTTGGCTTGGACCTCCTTTTCTGTGGTTTCAACATAGGAGAATCTAGTTGGTTAACTCTACCTAACAGATGTTGTCCATCATCACCAGCTGTGTCTGATTTTGTGATAAAGCTTTCAGCTCATCAGACACATTGCTAGTGGAGTTTGATAAGTTCCTATGTTGCACCTTTTTCTTTTGAGCACCCTCAGCTGTCACCTGTTTAACCCCTTCCTTTTTGGATTTCTTTGATGACTTAAGGGTTACAGGTTTTGATGTTGCTGATACAAATGTGGTCTCAAACTCAGTTTTCATTTTTACCATTCTCTCATTAATTTCTTCTTTTTGTTTGAGTTTGGAACCTCTTTTGTACCAACAATCATCTGTAAGATGATTGAACAAACCACATACTTCACATGGTTTCTTCTTCATCTTAGGTTGATCATCAACTAAAGAGGGTGAAGCAACAGAAGACTTGTTCTTAATGCTTTGGAAGCATTGTTTGCTTTCTTGACAGCCTCTTTAGTAGTCTTCAAACTCTTTCTACTGCCAGTTTTCTTCTCTTCAGTACTGACAGCAGTTTAAGTTTGAACTTCAGGTGTTAAATCCTGCTCTCTAGTCCTTTCAGGACCTTCAGAATTAACTCCTGAGTTGATCAACTCATTAATCATGTGAATGTCAGCATTTGAACCATCAACATCAGCTGATAGGTTCAAAGAGGGCTTGATGCTGACTGCTATTCTGATTGTGCTGTATCAGAATGTAGATCACATGATGTGATGGATTGGTTATCACTCTCACCATCAGATTCTACCTCTGCTCTTGGGGTTAAAATCTGTAGGTGGAGCAGTGTGATTGTAACCAATTCCAACTTCACATTTGAAGCAGATTGCCTTACTAAGAAGTATTTCAAAACCTTTGCATGATTGTACCCATCTATCACACTCGACCTGGGTAACTGCAAGGGTTTCTTTGAGATCTTTGTACTTCTCTAGAAGTACTTCTTCTCTAGCCTTATCATCAATTATTTGGCAATTCAGTTTATAAATCTCATCATTTTATCTTTGAGCACAAACTCAAACTCAGCTTTGTTTTGGAAATTATTTGTTCTAGCTCAATGTTCTTATTAATTAGAGCTACATTTGCTTCTCTAATGGAAGCAAATGCTGCTATGCATGGTTCAGAACATAATTTGGCTTTTGCCTCAGAGGATACCTGTGATACCTGAGGTGTAGAGGCATTAGAAAATGAAGTATCAGCAGACTCCAAAGCCATAAGAGCTAGATTCCCAAAAGGACTGTCACCACCATGTTGACCAGCACCTGAGAACAGTTGATCATGACCAGACAAGTCATCTGGTAAACTGCTCCAGTCAACAACTCCTGGGGTGAAGAAGCTGTGTTGTTGAGATTGAGGTTGTTGATGAGATTGGGATGGCTGAGGTTCTGGTAGTGCTGAGGTTGTGGTGCCATAGGAACTTGAACTTGATTTGACTGTGGCATGTAATAACAAGGGTACGGATATGGCATTTGACCCTGAGAAACAAAATATGCCGGAGATTGTTGTTGAGAATGATGACTAGAGGTGACAGGATGTTGCCCTCTGTGTTGTTGACTTTTGCCAGGAAAAGTCACAAAGGGTGCAGTGGAGTTAGATCCAGTTGATCTACACTCTCTTGCAAAGTGTCCAAGCCTTTGGCATTTGTGACACCTCAACTTGCTCTTGTCAAAACCAACTTTGGTTTTGCCAGAGAGTCCTAGGAATTTTCTTCCAGTTCTTTTATAGAACTTCTGAGATCAGATATTTATCAAGGCCATTTGGCTCAAAATATCCATCTCTTCTAAGTCATCATCAGCAATCCCCTTGAGATCATCCATAATGAACATAGATTGTCATTATTACACCCAGTAAACTGACCATCAACACTCACAAATGCAGAATCAGAAGTGCTTGAAGAGAAATTAATATGCTCATCATACTGGCATTCAGATGAAGCATATTCTGACTCATGACCACCAAGGCAGTGTTGCCTTGTACAAAGTCTTCAGTGAGCTTTCCAGATGAAGACAGCTTTCTCTTCTGTTCTATCTCTCTCTCAAAAGTGAGCAGTTTCCCATGGAGTTGGGTGAGAGATAGTTGTCCAAACTTGCACTGGAGCGTAGGACAATAGTATATGTGTCCCATCTCTCAGGCAGTGATCTGAGAAATCTGTTATTCATGTGAATATTGGTGTATTCAAGTTTGACCATTTTTAGTTCAGAGATCAAACAAGAGAACCGCTCATATTGTTGAGTCAGTGTCTCACCCTTTCTATGAGAGAATGTCTCATATTGTTGGGCAAGAATTTCTCTATTATTTGCCAAGACCTCATCTGTTCCTCCAAATTGTTCTTTCAAGGCATTCCAAAGGTCATGGGCAGTTTCATGATGCATTAGCCCAGAATAGATTTCATTTGGCAGTGCCATGGCCAGAATTCCATGGGCTTTTGCATCAATTTCAAGCAACTTCTTATCCTCATCTGAGTATTGCTCCCTCCTCTTCGGAACCATTTGATTGGTTTCCGGGTTATTTACCATAGGCTTGTGTGGACCATGTACCACTGATGTCCAACACCCTGCGCTGTTAACAGACAGGTGATGGAGCATACGTCTTTGCCATATGTTATACTCATTCCTAACCAGCATTGGTGGCTTGGTTGAGGAACCAGTATTGTGAGGATCATTGGAGGGAGTAGTCATTTTCAGTTCAAAAACAATTTAGTTCAAGCTTTTAAAAGTTTTAGACAGACCACAACAAACTCAATGAGAACCAAGAAAAGATCTCAGGATGAATGAGCAGAAATACAGAAAATTCAATCTCTATAACCGTTTCTTGCAAAACAAAAGCTAATTCAATCAAACTTAGATCTTGAATAGCAGTTTCAATGATCAATTATTAGATCGATCAATGATGAACCTGGCTCTGATACCATTTGACAGGATCAGCGATCACAAGTTTGATGTATTAGGATACAAAGCAGCGGAATACAAACTAGAATTAGACAAATTGTAGCAAGCAATCGATACTTGTAAGCATTAAGAGCGCATAGGTTATAGGGAGAGAATATATATTTCTGATTTCAAGGAATGTTTATAGATGTAGAATATTTCTAATCAAATCATTCATTCATTCCATTCATTCATCACGGTTACAATAAGTTGTCACTCCTTATATAGAGTGCAACAATCACTGCTGTTATCACGGAAAGTGACAACTGGCAGATCTAATACAAAAATAACTAATTCTTAACCACTACTGAAATGTTCACAACTACTAGAAATATCAGCGTGTTAAGTACAAAATATAAAACTACTGAAACTACAACGACTGAAGAACAAGCTCTTCAGTCGTTTTACAAAACTACTGAAACATAAAAATATAAAACTACTGATATCACAACTACTGAAGAAGTACTCTTCAGCAGTTGTGACAAACTACTGAGGCTTCAGTACTTGTTGATCTGAGACTTGACCTTCAGTGTTCATCAGCTGATGACTTCAGTAGATATCATCAGCTGATGTCTTCAGTCTTTGTCTTCAGACTTTGTACATCAATTGTTGATCTTCAGCACTTGTAAACTCTTCAGCTGTTGTACTTCAGTACTTTGGTCTTTCAGCTTCAGCACTGTGTTCTTCAGCTGTTGTATTCAGCACTTTTTCGCCTTGTGTTGTCGTCTTCAGCACTTGATCTTCAGCTGTTGAAGTCTTCAGCACTTGTCAAACTACTGATGAGGCTTTCAGCAGCTGTTGTGATACCATGTGGGACTTAGAGGTTTTCTGATCTTGGCTCATTGGTTCTTTTGGTCCAACACCACCACTATCATCTAGACCTAACCCAATCTTCACAACTGCCACCACTACTACCACTAGCCACCAAGCCGGGCCATCTTCACATCCCACCCACCTATACGGATCACCTCTACCTCCCATTGGGGGAGAGGAACAACTATCAGCGTTGAACCGTATGGTCATGCACCTGTTAGCAACAATGACGAGAAGACTGCACAGATTCGTCAGCTGGCAGATCTCACAGCTGCACAGTCCCACAGATCTCTCAGCAGGCTCAAATGATTTAGCAGCAGGCTCAAATGATTGAGCAGCAGGCACAGCAAATGGCTGCTCAGAGCGAAGAGATTGCCCAACTCCAAGAGCATAGAGTCATATTAGCAAAGAAGATTGAGGAGTTAGAGGATGCTAAAAAGTCTATTATGCTCAATCTCAAAGGAACTAAAGATGGGCCTCTAAAGATAAAGGAAGGAGATAGTGATGAGGGTGAGGATGATGATGAGGATGAAGATGAAGAGAGTGATGATGATGAAGGGGATGTGTGGAAGAAAATACAGAGGACAGGCAGAAGGATGATGATGATGATGATGAAGGAGGAGATGCACCTGCATCTGCCTTAGCTCAGGGTCAAGAAAGAAGATCAAAGAGAAATCAAGACCAACGAGCTTCCTCTTCTGCCGTACCAAGTGATGATCCAGCAATTCAAGATAAAATTAATGATTAGAAGATTATGTATTTGATAGCTTTTGTACTTGAATCATATATTAAACTTATGTATTTGATGTTTATATTAAGATTAATGTATTTCTATCTTGATTATTAACTAATGTTTGATGTGTTACATGTTTACAATAAGCAGATCCAAACTTTCAAAGGGACGAATTTGATGTTGCTCCCCTTCAACAGATCAAGACTCAATTGACTATGATTCTTGATCTGCAAGGGATCGTCAGCAGATCTGTGAGTTATACCCCTGAAGAAGGGGAAATAATTCATGATCTTTCAAATGAGCAACTGGCTGAAATGTTCAAGCTGAACCCAGATGAGATCATTAAGGATGCTCCAACTTTTGAGTCTACCAGTGAAGAAGAGCTAAATGACATTGATGAGATAGAGATAGAAGACATCACACAGAGCACTATCCTCAGTACGCTGACAACAGGGAAATGTGGTCCCCAATCTGGGTGAATCCCTGGTTAGTGATACATTTGAGGTATTGGATCAGATGGAGCAGGAGTCTGAGAAGATTGAAGGAAAAGACCAAGCCTTAAATGACGATGTTGATATCAGAAAGGCAAAATGGGCTGCTTGTTTCGAATAAATCTCCGAGCCCAACGTGCAGCTCCTAAACAGAATGTCTACACCAAACTCTACAGAGTGAAGAAACATCATAGGTGTCAGGGAGGATTATTGCGTGGGCACATTTTGAGGATCTAAATGTTTATGCAATAAAGAGGGAAAGGGCATAGAGTACTTTAGATTTCCACATGATCTAAGACTCTACCTGGTTTTGAGCTCAACCAGCTGGCGAAACTGAAGTTATTATATGCTGACCCAAGGAAGATGTTAGGCTGGTTTGAGGCTGCCCTGAAGAAAGAGTACCACACCAGGTGGGTCAACTTCAAACCTCAACAACCTACGAGGTATATCAGACATTCTGAATTCGATCCTATAACTAGTAAGACCAAGATTGTGCTGAAGTGGAGTCCACCAAGAACAATGTCAAGAATCCCTCTCAGAGAAATGCCTCAGGACTTTACTCCACACTTTAAGTGGTGGTACTATGATTGGAGAACCGGGGAGGCGGTCATAGTTCTAAATAAAGAGGGACAAATGAATACCATCAGGGTGTTTGACCCAATGTGGCTCACTAACTTGTCTG
This sequence comes from Flaveria trinervia, assembly GCA_025506515.1. NCBI lineage: Eukaryota > Viridiplantae > Streptophyta > Magnoliopsida > Asterales > Asteraceae > Flaveria > Flaveria trinervia. The sequence goes on along the minus strand of JACCIX010000615.1, from coordinate 32,532 downwards.
ATAATGATGTTTACACATTATACAAGTGGCCACAATTCTATGACCCACAAGATATTACACAAGCCCTCCAATTCCAAAATGTCATAAGACTCTGCTTTGCATTCGAGATACATGCAGGAGTCACTAGAGAGGAAAAGTACAAGAAATATGAAGAGGTGATGCAGAAGGTAAGACATTAGATAGGTCTAGGTCCAAGGGGTAGTTTGTTGATACATATGTACCTAGATCCGGATCTAAATGTAATATGTCTTGTAATGTCTTATGCTTATGTAAGTGTTAGGTACTTAATGAAATGATATGATTGGTTATGTTTATAATGTTTATATATTTCATTAATGAGTTGGTGACTTGATTATATAGGTTGTGAATGTTTGAATTGATTTACATAAGGTTATAATAATGAATACAATTCAAACTTGAGTTGGTGAAGTTCTCATGCGTCCGACAGGTCCATACGTCCTAACAGTAGTGATGCGTCCGAATGGCCATGCGACTGAGTGTCCATGCGCCTAAATAGTCCATACGCCTGAACAACTTCATGCGTCTAACTCAGTCGCACGACTGAATGATCTGTCGTGCGAATGGATCAAACGCATGGCTCAATCGCATGAATGAACCATGCTAATGGTTCAGACGCACGAATCAGCAACCCTAACATATAACCACCTAAGTCGTGGAAAAAGCAGAAGATTGATTCCTAATCGACTCCAAACGCACCCTATCCGTCCAGAAGCCTCCAAGCTCGTACTCCAAGTTCGTAGAACGCAACAGATCGATTGCTAATCGATTGTTAACGTTAGATTCGATACCTTATTGTTTCTACGTGCGTTCTCACTGATTGGATCGCCAATCAAATAGGATTCCGCACTATTTGGTTTGGTTTACACGTTAATCAGTTTGTATATAGTTTATATACAAGATCCTTACAGAAACATCACTTAAATTCCATTGATACTGGTCTTTGGAAATCCATAGAAAAAGGACCATTCATTCCAATAATCACTCATGGACCTGACAGAGGATTGGTATACACTAAAGACTCTCAGGAACCCTATCCTGAAGATGGTGTTCAAGGAGATGACTTGAGATGAGTAAAAAATGATGTCAGAGCATACTCATTGAAGTGTAAAGGACTACCGCTGGAAGTTCTTGCAAGGCTTGATGGATATCAAACTAGATATACCATGTATAAAGCCTTAAAGACTATATGTGAAGGAGGAAAGGAGATTCAAAATCTCAAGAAACAAAAGTTGAAAAGGCAATTGGAACTATTTCAACATTTTTCTGGAGAAACTATAAACCAGATGATGAACAGATTTGTTCAACTTACTACTGAGATGTCAACAGCTAGTATTAAGCCTGATTATGAAGATCTAAATCTTAGACTACTCAATGCTTTACCACCATCATGGAAACAATCAGTAACCTTACTAAAGCATACTGAGAAGTTCCCTATGGATTTAGATCTACTTATTGCCAAGATTGAGTTAGTAGAAATTGATGAAAGCTCAAGGAACAATGATAGAGCAGCATCAATGTCTTAGTATCAGTTTGTTGCTTCTCCAGCAAACACAGTTGAAAATGCTTTCATGGCAAAAAGTGAGAAAGTTAAAGAAGAAGAAGGAGATTTATTTGTCAGAGCAGGATTTTTCACTAACTCATCATTTACTAGTGCCCCTGCTTACACAACACAATCTTATTCTCAATCTCCTCCTAAATCTCAGTCTTAAACATCAAATGTTCAATCAGAGACTTCTTCATTTAACTCTGCTAAAGCTAGGAAAGTTAAAGATGTGATAAACATCCTATTAGAGGATGAAGAATCAAAAACTGCATTTACTACATTTATGGCTAGTTTTCAAGCATATCAAGGTAGCCATTTAACTTAATTAGATCTGTTTTGCAGGATTTGTTTGAAATGGATCCTGAAGATGTGGAAGAAATGGACTTAAATTGGCAAATGGTGATGATTTCTTACAGGACACAAAAACACTCATATGTCAACAGGAAGTACAAGCCAAGTGCTAACAAGACTGTTGGATTTGGCAAGTCAAAATCTAGGTGTTTTAACTGTAACAGCTATGGCCATTTCTCAAGAGAATGCAAAGCTCCAAGAAATAATGGAGGAAGTGCTCAATCAAGCAATCAAAGGTTTTAACAAGCTCAGAAGACTTATCAAAAGCCTTATCAAAGTCTTCCTATGCTTGAGCTTAAAGATGAAACAAAATCATCTGATGAAACCAAAAAAGCTCTTGTAGTCAATATTAAAGATGGTTATGATTGGAGTGCATATGCTGAACAATTTACTAATGAATTAACATCTAGTTTATCTCTTATTGCAGAAATTTAGAAAGAAGATTGGTCAGAAAACAATGATCATAAAATCATGCTTTGAACATGTTGAATACTACAGAACATACTCATATAAAATTTGTGAGAAACTCAAACAAGAAGAATCAATGCATAACAAATTGAAAGGTGATCATAAAACAGCAGACCAAAAGATTATCTCTCTTCAAACGTCATGGAACAAACCTCTAAAAGAATTAGAAAATGTTTCTAAACATTGGAAGAGATGACTAAAAATCTTGAACAGGAGAAGATAGCACATGCTGCTACTCAAATGGATCTTGCTAAAGTTAAGAGTTCAAAAATGATTGTAGAAAAATTGGTAAGTGAGAGGAAAGATAAACAGAAAGCAGGATTAGGATTCACTCATGAACCTATGCCTGAATCTATCACAACACTTTACCAGAGAACTTCAATACACATGATCATTCTCCTGAGAACAAAGCTAAACTTAAAGCTTTTCAGGTCAGAAACAAGAATTATGAAGAAGAAAAGGAAAATAAAAAAGTGTTTGTTGAAAATGATCAAGAAAAGATTAAAAATGGTCATCCTATCAAAATAAAATCATATGAACCTAAACAATCAAAACAAAACACTCTGATCAAATTAATTCTGTTTTAGAAGAAATGAAAGTTCAAAGCAAAGACAAACAATAGGTAGGAACATCAGAAGATTCAAACACAATTTCAATCTGAAAAGGAATCTTCTTCTGATGATGTTCAATCTGAAAGTAAACCAAGTTCTTCTAAATCAAAGAATCAAAGATGAAGAAAAAATCGTCATCAATCAAATCTGAACAAAACAAGAGTTCAGAAAAGTTGATCAAAGCAACAAATCAAACAACAAAACTCAACCCGATAAAATTTGTGTCAGCAGGTTTGTTAAATATGAATTCTCCTCAAAACAACAAGGTGAATTCTATGAACAAATATCACTCTGATCTGAAATCAAGTTCAGATTCTAAGACTTCTGCTATAGCAAAAAGATTTGTTCATAAGAAATTCGAGAAGGAAGTTCATGTTAAACAGATGAAAAACAATATGACACAACCTCAAAATGTGAAACATGAAAAACAACAGTTTAACTTTTTGACACCAAAATATAAAAATGAATCAAACAAAGTGTCAATGTCAAAAGTTAACAAACAGTTGTTTAAAACTACACAAAAGTACTATGAGATATGTGATATAAAAAAGCACAATACTACTGAGTGCTATTTCAACAAGTACTGTCACATATGTGACATAAGAAATCATTCTACAGCAGATTGTTATTTTAACAAATACTATACTTATTGTGATGAGAAGACTCACAATACTGCAAATTGTTACTCTAAAATGAGATCACCTAAAAGAGAATTTGCAAACTCAAACTTGAGCAAAGGTTATGTTAATCCTCATTTATGAGAATCAAACTTATGAATTTCAAAGATTAACTAATCAACCTTCTTTAGGTTTGAGACCTTTCCAAAAGAAAATTTTTATGAGATCTAAAAATGTGCAAGAACAATTCATACCAAGCTCGGTAAAAATGACTAATAAAAATGCTAGTCATCAATTTGTGTCAAAAATTGATAAATCAAAAGGTATGAATGTTTTCAAAAATAACTCAAACAATTTCGAAAACAAGATTGGTAAATTCATCAAGAATAAACCTGATTTGAACAATCTTCATACAAACAATTTACCATTGTTGATAAATTTGGAAAACCCAAAACCATCTCGGCTTGGGTGGATATTTCAACTTAATTTTCTTGTTGTGCAGGTACGCCCAAGAAGACACTCAATACATGGTATGTGGATAGTGGGTGTAACCGGCATATGACAGGCAATCCTGCCTTGTTACAAGACTTTAAGTTAAAAGATGGAACACATGTCGCCTTTGGTGGTGATGTTGGTGGAAAAATAACTGGAGAAGGAACAATATCAAATGGGATAATAAGCTTTGACAAAGTCAACTTTTGCTCACAATTGAACTTTAATATTTTAAGTGTATCCCAAATTGTGATAAATCATATTCTGTTCTTTTTGATGATTCATTCTGTTATGTTTTGAAGCTAGGTTTTTAGATAAGCAAAGAGTGGGTAATTGTTATAGCTGAAAGGGATAGAGATGTATACAAACTAGATATGTCTCAAGTTGATCATTCAACCGAAATAACTTGCCTAATTGCTAAAGCATCAAATGATGAAAGCCATCTTTGGCATAGACGTCTCAGACATTAAAATTTCAAGAATATGAACAAGCTTGTATTAGGAAATCATGTTATTAGACTTCCATCTAAGAAGTTTGCAACAACTGATCACTGCTCAGCATGTTTAAAGGGAAAACAACACAGAGCGTCTTATAAGACCAAACTCATAAACTCAACTTCCAAACCTCTTAAATTGTTACATATGGACCTTTTTGGACCAACAAATGTCAAGAGTATTGGATGAAAATAATATTGTTTAGTTATCATTGATGACTATACAAGATTTTCATGGGTTTTCTTTTTGTATGCTAAATCTGAAACGGTTGAATTACTAAAAGAATTTATCATTAAAGTTGAAAATCAATTAGAAAATAAAGTGAAAATAATAAGAAGTGATAATGGAACGGAATTCAAAAATGCTAACATTGAAATGTTTTGTGCTCAGAAAGGGATAGCTCATCAGTTCAGTGCTCCCAAAACTCCTTAACAAAATAGAGCTGCTGAAAGGAAGAACATAACATTGATTAAAGCTGCTCGTTCTATGTTAGCTGATGAAAAGATTCCTATAACTTTTTAGGATGAAGCTATATCAACTGCGTGTTTTGTTCAGAACGATTCCTTAATTGTGAAAGATAAAATGAAAACTTCTTATGAGTTAATGTTTGGCAGGAAACCGAACATAAATTTTCTAAAATCATTTGGTTGTCCTGTTATGATTCTTAATTCAAATGATCAGTTAGGAAAATTTAATGCAAAATCTGATAATGGATTTTTCGTTGGATATTCATCTGTTTCAAAAGCCTATCGAGTGTACAACTCTAGGAAAAATATAATTCTTGAAACATTCAACGCTAAATTTCTGGAAAATTCTTTTCCATCTGTTGCAATTGGTCCTGCATGGCTATTTGATTTAGATTTATTGTCAAACTCTTTTCAATCTAACTTGTTTAATCGATCAAATTGTTTTGATTCTACAGGTAAGAAGAAATCTAGAGGAGATCTTGGATCTTTCTGTGAGGACTCAGATTCAGATGACACAGATGATTCTAGCTCAGACTACCCATTTTTATCATTTGTCAAGGATTCATCAATATGATTCAATGACAATGATCATGCTAATTTAGCTTCAAATCATTCAGTCTCAATTGATCAGGAAGGATCACAACCTTTTCCTAATGATGGTAATAATTTCGTGCAACCTGAGAACATTATCCATCTCTGGTGATGTAGTTGATACTGGTAACTTTGATTACTTTATTAACTCACCAACTCAAGTTCCAAATTTTAATCCACATTCTTCTAACTTTTTACATAAGCTCTACAACTTAAACCAAACAAATTTGGATGTTAATATTCAATGTGATGAGATTCCAACATCTTGTATTCACAAGAATCATCCAATTTCTCAAATTATTGGTCCATTGAATGAGAGAACAACAAGGAGTAAATCAGAACAAGCAAACTTGTGCTTATACTCTTGTTTTCTGTCTCAAATTGTTCCTCAAAATGTTACCAAAGCATTAAAGGACAATGGTTGGATCGAAGCTATGCAAGAAGAATTACTTCAATATCACAAACAAAAAGTGTGGAATTTAGTAGATTTACCTGAAGGAGAAAATGCTATAGGCACGAAATGGTTGTTTAGAAATAAGATTGATGATCGTGGTATAGTAATAAGGAACAAAGCAAGATTTGTTGCACAAGGATACATACATGAAGAATGGATAGATTATGATGAGGTGTTTGCACCAGTTGCAAGACTTGAATCCATTTGAGTTTTCCTAGCTTATGCTTGATTCATGAAATTTAAGGTGTATCAAATGGATGTAAAAGGTGCATTTTATATGGTCCTATCACTGATGATGTGTTTGTGAAGCAACCTCCGGGCTTTGAGGATGCAGAATTTCCACATCGAGTGTATAAGCTAAGTAAAGCTTTGTATGGACTTCATCAAGCCCCTAGAATTTGGTATGAGACATTATCACAACACTTAATCCAACATAGATACACAAGAGGGAAAATTGATCCAACTTTATTCATAAAGAAGGATAATGATGATCTCTTATATGTACAAGTGTATGTTGATGATATCATATTTGGTTCTACAAGTTCAAAGTTGTGCAATGAATTTGAAGAAATTATGAAATCTCAATTCCAAATGTGTTCTATGGGAGAGATTAATCTCTTTCTTGGACTTCAAGTCAAGCAAACTAACAATGGAATTTTCATCAATCAAAAGAAGTTTGTTGACAAACTCTTGAAGAAATTATAGTTGCAAGACTGTCAGTCCATATGAACTCTAGCAGATGTTAACACCAAGATTGAACCTGATCCAAAAGGAAAATCTATTGACCAAACGTTATACAGATCAATGATTGATTCTTTGATGTATCTTACTGCATCTAGACCAGACATTATGTATGTTGTTTTTGTTTGTGTCAGGTATCAATCAGACCCAAAAGAATCTGTTGGACCAAAAGAACTAATGAGCCGGATCAGAAAAACCTTTAAGTCCCACAGACATCATAACAACTACTGAAGACCACAACAGCTGAAGACAACAGCTGATTACAAAGTCTGAACACAAGTGCTGAAGACACAAGTGCTGAAGACAAAGTCTGAAGACACAAGTGCTGAAGACAAAGTCTGAAGACACAAGTGCTGAAGACAAAGTCTGAAGACACAAGTGCTGAAGACAAAGTCTGAAGACACAAGTGCTGAAGACAAAGTCTGAAGACACAAGTGCTGAAGACAAAGTCTGAAGACACAAGTGCTGAAGACCAAAGTATCAGACGTTGTCACAACAGCTGAAGAGGTCTTCTTCAGTAGTTGTGATGGTTTACCTTTCAGTAGTTTTCTTTGTTTCAGTATTTGTAAAACAACTGAAGAGTATGTTCTTCAGTTGTTATAGTTTCAGTAGTTTCTTTTCAGTAGTTGTAATAATAGTTAACACTTATCATTTTTGTAAGAAGATGTCAGTTGTTTGACATCTTCAGTAGTTGTGTTAACTATCAGTAGTTTGTGATAAATTCTGTTAGATGTCACTATCAAGTGACATCAGCAGACGTCACATCTCTTATATAAGAGGTGTCGACCTAATTGTAATTGTGACATTCCGTTACCACGAAAGCAAATATTGAATGAAATATATCTGCAGAATTCTCTCTATCTATAACCTTTTTGTTCTTACATTGAATATCTCTTTGTTCTTGTGAATTGGCTAATTCATTGTTAGAATTCCGCTGCGATACTCTCTAATCAATCAAACGTAGATCACTGATCCTAACAAGTGGTATCAGAGCATACACCAGAGAATCCTACAGGCTTATACATGGGAAGTGAGTCTCATGGATGGGGGAACAGCTCAGTGTCCAATTCCCAATACAGAGCTCCCATCCATACATTGCCAACCAAATCTTCAGAGACTCATTTCCAGGCCAGTGCTTATATGGGTCATCTTCTCAACTGATCAAGAAGGAAAAAGACCAACCATTCTGCCAACAATAAGTGGGACCTCAATAAAGTTAAAGGTTTTGGCTGCATTGGTTCAGGGGGAGTTTGTTGGACCAAAAGAACCAATGAGCCGGATCAGAAAAACCTTTAAGTCCCACAGACGTCAAAACAACTACTGAAGACCACAATAGCTGAAGACAACAGCTGATTACAAAGTCTGAACACAAGTGCTGAAGACAAAGTCTGAAGACACAAGTGCTGAAGACAAAGTCTGAAGACACAAGTGCTGAAGACAAAGTCCGAAGACACAAGTGCTGAAGACAAAGTCTGAAGACACAAGTGCTGAAGACAAAGTCTGAAGACATAAGTGCTGAAGACAAAGTCTGAAGACATAAGTGCTGAAGACAAAGTCTGAAGACACAAGTGCTGAAGACAAAGTCTGAAGACACAAGTGCTGAAGACCAAAGTATCAGACGTTGTCACAACAGCTGAAGAGGTCTTCTTCAGTAGTTGTGATGGTTTACCTTTCAGTAATTTTCTTTGTTTTAGTATTTGTAAAACAACTGAAGAGTATGTTCTTCAGTTGTTATAGTTTCAGTAGTTTCTTTTCAGTAGTTGTAATAAAAGTTAACACTTAGCATTTTTGTAAGAAGATGTCAGCTGTTTGACATCTTCAGTAGTTGTGTTAACTATCAGTAGTTTGTGATAAATTCTGTTAGATGTCACTATCAAGTGACATCAGCAGACGTCACATCTCTTATATAAGAGGCGTCGACCTAATTGTAATTGTGACATTCCGTTACCACGAAAGCGAATATTGAATGAAATATATCTGCAGAATTCTCTCTATCTATAACCGTTTTTGTTCTTACATTGAATATCTCTTTGTTCTTGTGAATTGGCTAATTCATTGTTAGAATTCCGCTGCTATACTCTCTAATCAATCAAACGTAGATCACTGATCCTAACAAGTGGTATCAGAGCATACACCAGAGAATCCTACAGGCTTATACATGGGAAGTGAGTCTCATGGATGGGGGAACAGCTCAGTGTCCAATTCCCAATACAGAGCTCCCATCCATACATTGCCAACCAAATCTTCAGAGACTCATTTCCAGGCCAGTGCTTATATGGGTCATCTTCTCAACTGATCAAGAAGGAAAAAGACCAACCATTCTGCCAACAATAAGTGGGACCTCAATAAAGTTAAAGGTTTTGGCTGCATTGGTTCAGGGGGAGTTTGTTGGACCAAAAGAACCAATGAGCCGGATCAGAAAAACCTTTAAGTCCCACAGACGTCAAAACAACTACTGAAGACCACAACAGCTGAAGACAACAGCTGATTACAAAGTCTGAACACAAGTGCTGAAGACAAAGTCTGAAGACCCCAAGTGCTGAAGACAAAGTCTGAAGACACAAGTGCTGAAGACAAAGTCCGAAGACACAAGTGCTGAAGACAAAGTCTGAAGACACAAGTGCTGAAGACAAAGTCTGAAGACATAAGTGCTGAAGACAAAGTCTGAAGACATAAGTGCTGAAGACAAAGTCAGAAGACACAAGTGCTGAAGACAAAGTCTGAAGACACAAGTGCTGAAGACCAAAGTATCAGACGTTGTCACAACAGCTGAAGAGGTCTTCTTCAGTAGTTGTGATGGTTTACCTTTCAGTAATTTTCTTTGTTTTAGTATTGTAAAACAACTGAAGAGTATGTTCTTCAGTTGTTATAGTTTCAGTAGTTTCTTTTCAGTAGTTGTAATAAAAGTTAACACTTAGCATTTTTGTAAGAAGATGTCAGCTGTTTGACATCTTCAGTAGTTGTGTTAACTATCAGTAGTTTGTGATAAATTCTGTTAGATGTCACTATCAAGTGACATCAGCAGACGTCACATCTCTTATATAAGAGGCGTCGACCTAATTGTAATTGTGACATTCCGTTACCACGAAAGCGAATATTGAATGAAATATATCTGCAGAATTCTCTCTATCTATAACCGTTTTTGTTCTTACATTGAATATCTCTTTGTTCTTGTGAATTGGCTAATTCATTGTTAGAATTCCGCTGCTATACTCTCTAATCAATCAAACGTAGATCACTGATCCTAACAAGTGGTATCAGAGCATACACCAGAGAATCCTACAGGCTTATACATGGGAAGTGAGTCTCATGGATGGGGGAACAGCTCAGTGTCCAATTCCCAATACAGAGCTCCCATCCATACATTGCCAACCAAATCTTCAGAGACTCATTTCCAGGCCAGTGCTTATATGGGTCATCTTCTCAACTGATCAAGAAGGAAAAAGACCAACCATTCTGCCAACAATAAGTGGGACCTCAATAAAGTTAAAGGTTTTGGCTGCATTGGTTCAGGGGGAGTTTGTTGGACCAAAAGAACCAATGAGCCGGATCAGAAAAACCTTTAAGTCCCACAGACGTCAAAACAACTACTGAAGACCACAACAGCTGAAGACAACAGCTGATTACAAAGTCTGAACACAAGTGCTGAAGACAAGTCAGAAGACACAAGTGCTGAAGACAAGTCTGAAGACACAAGTGCTGAAGACAAAGTCTGAAGACACAAGTGCTGAAGACAAGTCTGAAGACATAAGTGCTGAAGACAAAGTCTGAAGACACAAGTGCTGAAGACAAAGTCAGAAGACACAAGTGCTGAAGACAAAGTCCGAAGACACAAGTGCTGAAGACAAAGTCTGAAGACACAAGTGCTGAAGACAAAGTCTGAAGACATAAGTGCTGAAGACAAAGTCTGAAGACATAAGTGCTGAAGACAAAGTCTGAAGACACAAGTGCTGAAGACAAAGTCTGAAGACACAAGTGCTGAAGACCAAAGTATCAGACGTTGTCACAACAGCTGAAGAGGTCTTCTTCAGTAGTTGTGATGGTTTACCTTTCAGTAATTTTCTTTGTTTTAGTATTTGTAAAACAACTAAAGAGTATGTTCTTCAGTTGTTATAGTTTCAGTAGTTTCTTTTCAGTAGTTGTAATAAAAGTTAACACTTAGCATTTTTGTAAGAAGATGTCAGCTGTTTGACATCTTCAGTAGTTGTGTTAACTATCAGTAGTTTGTGATAAATTCTGTTAGATGTCACTATCAAGTGACATCAGCAGACGTCACATCTCTTATATAAGAGGCGTCGACCTAATTGTAATTGTGACATTCCGTTACCACGAAAGCGAATATTGAATGAATATATCTGCAGAATTCTCTCTATCTATAACCGTTTTTGTTCTTACATTGAATATCTCTTTGTTCTTGTGAATTGGCTAATTCATTGTTAGAATTCCGCTGCTATACTCTCTAATCAATCAAACGTAGATCACTGATCCTAATAGAATCACATTTAATTGCTGTCAAAAGAATATTCAGGTATCTCAAAGGTAAACCAACCTCAGGGCTTTGGTATCCTTACGAGGGTAACTTTGAATTACATGGATATACAGATAGTGATTATGGTGGTTGTTGTCAACATAGAAAATCTACTTCGGGTGGATGTCAATTTCTCGGTCCCAGATTAGTCTCATGGCAATGTAGGAAACAAACAAATGTCTCTGTTTGAACTGCAGAAGCTGAGTACATTGCTGCATCAGTAGGATGTTCTCAAATCCTCTGGTTGCAAAATCAACTACTGGATTACGGGTTCAATTTTTTAAAAACACCTATTTACATTGATAACACTGCAGCTATGTTCATTACAACTAATCCTGTTCAACATTCAAAAACAAAACATATCGAAATTCGATATCATTTTCTTAGAGTTAACTCTGAAAAGGGGTTGATCATTTTGATTCAAATTGCAACAGAAAAACAGTTGGCAGATCTATTTACTAAAGCTATTGCAACAGAAAAACAGCTGGCAGATCTATTTACTAAAGCCTTCCTACCAGGACGGTTTGAGTACTTAGTAGAATCAATTGGTCTTATTAATCATATGTGAACTCCTTAAGTCAACAAACTATCATAAGTGATACTCTTAATGTTAATTGCCTATTATTTTTTTGTATGTGTGTGTTTTCTTTTTCTTAGGAAAACCAAATACAAAAGCATATATAACAAAATTCAAAAAATAGTATTTTTCTATTTGTCAGTTCTTTGTTTTTGTTTTTAAAAGAATTTAGTTTTGCAATATGTGAGAAATGATAGTACATTAGTGAGATCAGTTGCAGATTTTACTCATTAATAAAGTCTGACATGATCAGCTATGATGTGTAGACACTATCATGCTATTATACTAAAATAGTAAATTCTTGTGATTACACTAAATATGTATTCATCTGAGTACTTTTGAGATGTTTTGACTTATGAGATTGACTGTTTGTTGAGTAACAACACTCACACCTGATGGTGATGTAATTAATCATGAGATCTGTTACAAGCATCATTTCACTTCGTTGTTATGAGTCATCATAGACCTGAAGTGCTGAGATATCTTTTGTTGTAAGTCATTACAAACCTGGATATTCTCTTTGATGCAAAAGATGCCAATGTGCACAATATATTCAAATGGATAGTTAGAGATGATCAAATGGTTATCCATGATTATTCTCTATTCATTTAAGTAACATGAGATCTTATTACACATGTGTTTTAGGTAATAAGTTGGGTATATGTTCTTGCTTGCATGTTTTGATGATAGTTGAGCTCTCTGAATATAACCTAATCAATCCTAGAATTGAAAAAGTAAGTGAGATGATACTATGTAAAAAACACTCATTGTCTGTCCTTAGATCTTGTGTCTCCTTTGCTATGATGTCACTGACCTGGAACACACTTGATCAGGATTTATTCACTGTCTATGACTATCCACAATTTTTTTCTTTTAATGTGTTGATCTTTATTGATATGATCTCAATGCAGACATTAATTCTTGTTGATATTAGATTTTGATTCTACTTTTATTTTGATTTTATGCATGTTTTCTGTGTGTGAAGGCAATGTCACAATGAGTTGTGTGATCTTATTATGTTACCTTAAGAAACTTATAAGTTGTTTCAACTTAAAAGTTTAGGGGGAGTAATAAATGAAAAAAGTTTTTCTCGGAAAATCAAAATCAAAGAAAGTTGAATTGAAAGGATGATGCTATATGTTCAAAGTTTATGTGAGTGTCATCATGAAACTTTTGAAAATAATAATATGAACCTATATAAAATTGTCAGTGGAAATGCTTCTCTCAAAGTTGAGAAATAGAGATTTGATTATGTTTTGAGACTAAAATGAAGGGAAAGAAAAGAAAGAAAAGAAAGAAAAATTTCAAAGTTAAACATCAAGTGAAAAAATTGAATTTGTTGAAAACTAATTATTTTAAGTGTGGAAAATGTAAAAAGTTAAATTTGAGGGACTAAAATGAAAATATTGGATAATTCAAATTTATGCTTAAAATGTTTAAATATTAGTATGAAATATTACTAATATGTTTAAACAGTATGCAGGTGAAGAAGAGTGAAAAACACCAAGTGTGACTCATGAAAGTCAACTCAGTCAACTCATGCGCCTAAATAGTCTTCATACGTCTAAATAGGAGCATGGTGAAATTTCAGAAATTTATACAAGTGTTTGGGCGTTTTTCATATTCCCATGCGCTTAGACAGTTGCAATAAGCATAAAGATCAACCAAGTGTTTGGGCGTTTCATTAATCCCATACGCCTAAACAGTGAATTGAGTTTGATTTTATACAAGTGTTAGGCGTTTTGAATGTCATGCGTCTACACAGTGGCTGGTTGAAAGACAAAGTGTTAGACATTTCAGGAACTTCAGACGGCTGAACAGTGCTAAATGTGTCTGTACAGTGCTCATGCGACTAAACGGTTCTCATGCGTCTAAGTCCATACGACCACACAATGTTCATGCGTCTCATTAATTTGTGAATTTTAGGGTTTCATACGCACAAACAGTGCTAATGCATCTAAAATTTCACTTAATATAAATAGAACACTTACACTTGTTTCTCATTTACACTCAAAAACTTCCTCTGAAAAACAAAGTCTCTGAACTATCGACACTCGGTTTTCTTCAATCAAGCAAATAGTCAGTATCTAAGACAAATTGCTGCTGAATGTTAGATAGTATTTGAGTTGTAAACGTAAGTTTGTGATTCAAATCAGTGAATTTTGAGTAAATCTTGATGATTCTCATAGACGGTCGTCTGCTATTTGGGTGTTCGAACCCTATGACAGTTAAACAAATAAAATTTTAACATCATATAAAGTTGATCATAGATTGTTGATGTATATCAAATTCTGAGTGATTTGATACATTGATTGTGTATTAACATAAGAATGATGTTGAAAAGAAAATCCTCGGTCAAATATCTTCGAAGGAAGAAGAAGAAGATGAACAGACATGAAAATTTAAAAAAAATAAAATAATAAAAAAATAAAAATAATATTTATAATAAAAACTAGAAAAACTCAGAAATCAGAATGAATAAATGTTAAATTCAAAATAAATAATTCAAGGATTCCACAAAATTAAATTCACAAGTAAAACAAAATATAAAGCACAATTCAAAGTTGAATTTAATTTCAAAACATAAATCTTCAATCTTTCAATGTTCTAATATTTTTGTTTTATTTTGCAGATGGCATGGTTAAAGTTTGAACCAAAACATAATGTTGCTGTATTTCTAAATGAAGAAAATAGAGAAGCAGCAGGTTATGAAGAAATGATAAGATTTTTATTGAGAACTAAATATGTTTATGCAATGTGTGCACGACCAATGATTAATAAAAGATTGATCAAGAAATTCTGGAGAACGGCTGAAGTTGAAAGAAATGAAGAAGGAAATAAACTTGTAACAACATTCATTACATCTGACAGAATGCTTGAAGTCTCTAAACAAGCAATCAGAACTGCTCTTAAACTTGGAGAAAATGACCCTGAAGACTTATCTGAGTATACATTCAATGAATATAGAGAAGTGTTTATGCAAATAGGTCATCCAGATCATTCCCAAAGAAACAATTTTTCCGAGCAAGAGTGTACAAGCATTGGAAATTATTATGTTATATCTTTCAACAATGCATGTCTAAACGTAGTGCTGGTTGGGACTCATTCCTTGTAGACATTGCATCTCCAATTATTGCATTAGCCACAAATAGAAGATTTAACATGGCTAAATGGATATTGAACGGCTTCATTTTCAATCTTGAAAGAGGAAGGAGACATAAATACTTAATGTATCCTAGATTTCTTCAAATGCTTATAAATGAAGAAAATCTAGATCTTTATGTTGAAGGAGTTGAAGGTGACAAATTACAATTGGAGCATATGTCTGAATCTGTATATAAAAGACTATCAATGATCACTGGTGCTCAAAACATTCCTTTGTTTGAATATATAAGGAATGTATCTAATGATGAAGTTGATATAAATCTACAACACTTCCATTTATCAGAAGATGAACCAATAGATCCTAATGATCTCATTGAGGATGTTGTTGAAGTTATGATTGATGATGATAATGAAGATAATGATGATGAAGATTCAGAAAGCTCATCAATAGATGAAGATAATGATGGTGCAGTTGAGGCACATCAAGAATCAATTGAAGAAATGAATGAAGATGAACATGTGAATGAAGTTCAAAACATAGCCGAAGAAACTGTTGCTAATAATAGTCTTGAAAATACTGTTAATGAAGTTCAAGAAGATGAACCTGATGTTGGAGTACATGAAGAAGGTTCACAAAATCAAACATTTGATTTTGATTTTATGCATGACATGTTATATGAACCAATATTTCAAGCTGAGCAAAATGAAGAATTTGAAGAAATTGTTGTAAGTACAACTCAAAATATTTCTGTACAAACAGAAGAAATGGTGGATGTTGATGAGGTAGAAAAGTTGAAAGAAGAGAATGTAGTTAAAAAAAAAGAAAATTGAAGAATTAAAGGATGAAAATGAAAACTGAAAGAGATGAATATATCTCTTGAATTAGAGATTAAAAGGCTAGAAGGTGAAAATGCAAAGTTAAAAGAAGAAAATGTTGAGAAAGATGAAAAAATTGTGATGTATGCAAAAGATAAAGAAGATGTGATAAAGAATTTTGAAGTGATGATAAAAGATTATGATATTCTTGAACAAAAATTCAAGAAACTGACAGAGGAAAATGAAAAACTAAAAGAAGAGTTGTTAAAGTCAAAAGAAGTACAAAAGCCCATATCACCAGAACAAATGATTAGTGTTGAAATTAATGTTGTTGAAGAAAATCCTGTAATGGATAAAGGAAAAAAGAAAACTTGATGATATTGAAGATGTAAGTTTATCTGAGTCAGTTCCAAAAGTTCAAAGAATTGAAGAAAATGTTGAAGAACAAGCCACTCATGAACAAATTGATGCTTTGGTAGATATTGAAGAAATGTACAATGATGATTGGTATGATGAAGTTTTGAATGATGAAGATATTGATGAAGTAGAATTTGTATCTAATTTCTCTTCACAAGAACAATTTCAAGATCAAGAAGAAGTACCACAAGATTTTGAAGAAAGATATAATTATCTTGTGAGAATGAAGTATAATAGAGTATTTTTGGATGGACTGACTGTTTTTCTTTGAGTATTTTTAGAGTATAATTTTCTTTGAATTGTGTTCAGATATCGTCACAGATTAGCTCAATTGATCCTATCAGAACCCCTACAACAAATTGCAAATATGAGTTCCACATCCGGTATCCAATACCCATGTGTTAGAAGAAACAACATTTAGCTCAATATGTATAATAAAAGTCATACCTGAGGTTTGCCCAGCATCCCTCTTGGCTCTCAACTCTTTGAGATAGACCGAACAGTTTCGTTTCTAATGGCCTACCTCACCACACTCAAAACACGGATCATCTTTAGCAACCTTTTGCTTCTTTTCTTTGGGTTCCACTTTAGCCTTACCCTTCCCTTTCCCCTTAATGTGTCCCTTCCCTTTGGCAACACTTGCCTTAGGGTCGGGGTGGTTCCTTTTCTTTCTACCTCCTTCATTGATCGTAAGGACCGGTAGAACCTTTCTACCCATGCCCGCTTTGGCCGTTTTGAGCATTGAACGAAGCTCATCAATGCTCTTGTCCCATCCATTCATGTTATAGTTCATAACAAAGCTATCAAACTTCTTGGATAGAGAGTTGAGGATCAAATCCGTAGCCAACTCATTGGAGACACTACAATTAAGCCTTTCAAGGCAATCAATGCGACTCTTCATCTTAAGAATGTAAGATGATACCGATTGGGTCTCGTCCACCCGACATGCATTGAGCGCTCGAACCATTTCGAAGCGTTCCACCCTTGATTGTTGTTGGAACATTTCCTTCAACTGGGTGATCATGTCATAGGCATTGTGGTTCTCAAAGTCCTTTTGTAAATTGGGAATCATACTCGCTAACAGGAGACATGAGACTTGCACGGAGTCCTCGGTGTACTTGACCCAATCGTTAAAGGCCTCCACGTCATTCTCATTGGGTTGATCGGGAATGGGATCCTCTAACACATAGGACTTCTTTTCTTGCTTGAGAACGATTCTCAAGTTTCGGTACCAATCCATGAAGTTCCCATGGTTAAGACTTCCTTCTCGAGGATGGTTCTTAGTGATAAGTTATGGATGGTTAGGATTGAGTTGTTGTTGTTTGCCATCTACAATTTTACAAAGTTCAATATTAGTATTTTTAATATCAAAGTATTTTAATTATAATACCCTTTTATATCTCATAGATAATTAATGATTAAAATCTAGAATCCAACGTTACATTTAAATATCGGTTAGGTGACCTTTATCCCTTTATTTAAATTAACAAGGTAGTCAATGTTTCACAATTGTAACCTATTACAATTTCTAGTCTATGGGATCGGTTTAAACATCTGTTTTGTTTGGCATGTTAATCCCATCAACACTTTTGTACGCCATGCTTTGGTGATCCTAATGCATGACATCCAAATCAAGTCGTCCTACTTAGAAACATGTGTGATTTTACTAATATAAATGGTTAGGTGACCTTTATCCCACAAATACGGTAATTTCACCTCAACTTCACAAGTATCTACATTTATGGTTAGGTGACCTTTATCCCATAAACTAGTTGCAAGTGAATCGACTGTTGTCTAAGAGGATGGTGTTAAACTTGTTTTGAAAAAGGGTTTTTATAGTTTTTTTAAATATCTAGTTTTTAGAAAAACCTTTTATACCATACAATTTATATGCATTCAAATGCATGGTATTCTATGAAAAACTATTTTCATAGTTCCTTTTAATAAAACTCATTTATATTAAATCATTAACCCTTAATAAACTCATTTTATTAATTCCTTTAATGATATTAAAGAACCAATTTTATGCTTGTTTTATCATAGTTGTTTACCTAGTTTATCAATTTTCAACAAAATGTCAAACTCATCCAAACAACCAAAACAAAAAACCAAACATACAATATAATTGTATAACCATAGCCAACTATTTTGACCATACTTGCTTGCCATAACAAGTGTGTCAAAAGGTCATTCCTAAGGATAAAAACATGACAAGAATCTTGTGTCGATGAACTCCCACTTGAACCCGTATCCAAATGCTTCAAGTAACCCTTTTGTGTTGTGATTTCACCATCTTCTTTAGGCACCCTCTTGGTCATCCAAATCAGCCCCAAAGTACAATTACATAGAAAAACCTAATACATTTTTCTAGAATAATAAAGTGCAAACTAATCTATTTATTACAGACCAAATGAACAAATAAATTACATGCCTTTATTACAACAAATGAAATCACAATCACAAACATTCAAATACAAGGTCATGGCTAGGTTATATGCACCAAAATACATCCAAGTATGTATACAAAACAAACGAGAATGACACCCTTTTAAACCCCAAAATTTCGGCCAACATTAACCAAACATAAGGGGTTTTTGTCCAAACAAACAAGCCATCTTATGACATAAATTTTTTAGGATCATAACTATGCATATAAAAGTATTATCTTGAAAAACAAAGGGTTTGCCATGGGTGAAATTTCCAGCCCACTTTTTATACAAAAAGGACCTGAAAATTTTGGTTTTTTGAAGCATGTATCCATATAATCGGCTCTTGATGCCATTGTTGGGTTTTGTAGAGGTTTATCAAAGTCATATTAACCATTAATATGTCAAAACACACCGGAGTAATATTCAAAAACCATTTTAAGATTAGTTAATTTATACATCAAGTTCATGTGTAAAAACAAAACCCATTAACAAGGATCTTTATATGAAAGAACATGCTAACAAACAAACATTCAAAACATCATATACTACCTCCTAAAACTCGTGGATGAAGAGGGAAGATGATGATTGAAAGCTAAATCTTCAAAGTAGAAGACCTCAAGAGGTGATACCCACAAGCCGTTCAAACACCTTGCTTGTTAGTATGCAACACCAAAGTTTGCTCTTCTTTTGCTCCTCCAAAACCGAAAATCAACCCGCACTTTTTAGCCTCTAAAACTTGAAATCAGCCCTGGTTTTTGGAGGTTCAAATGCATGTGTTGTAGAGAGAAAAAGTGTGTCTTGATGTAGTGTAAGTGAGGAGAAAAGGGTTTTCAAAGACCAAGACAAAGGTGGTCCCAATGGTCCCTTTTGGGGGGCCGAAATACATCCCAAATGGATTTTCCCCCCATTTTTTAGTTTTATAAAAAATACACTCTTAACCCATTGTTTTATAAAATTAAACCCCCTTTTAATTTTATAATACTAACACACTTGTATTTGTCATAGTTTAACTAACTTAAATAATGAAACAATTAACTTCTCTTGAACAAATTATCCACATAATGTTGTTCATTTACAAAAGCAATGATTTAGAAAACCCATTTTCTAAATTGGTGTTTAATATTTATTTGTATGATCTTATCTATGAATAAATATTATTGGTGTTTGTTTGGCTTGTTATTGGGTATGACCCGACTTGGATCATAACGTACTAACCACATCAATCTTGTATGTGTCTTAGGCATATAAGATCCAACACAAATGCACCGGATCCCATCAGAACTACGCAGCTAAGCTTGCTTGGGCAAGAGTAGTACTAGGATGGGTGACCCCCTATGTTCGGTCAAAGAAGGGAGCCGTGAGGCCACGAGGAGACATGCCCGAGGGCATGCGCTGACGCGAGGCGGAACATGATGTTTTCCTGAAGCATGCGTAAGGAAATAAGGCGGGGTGGAAAGGGATAAAAGAATAAAGCTATGTATCTATTTCGATTGCTATCATACCATCACTAATGCATCGGATCTCATCAGAACTCTGCAGTTAAGCGTGCTTGGGCGAGAGTAGTACTAGGATGGGTGACCCCATGGGAAGTCTTCGTGTTGCCACCCTTTTTTTAGTTTAATTATCATTCGTTTTTTGCTAGAAAACATTCGGTAATGTGTTATTTCAGGCCGAAGCACATGCGGCCACGTTTGGTCGGAGAGAGGAGGCATGAGGGCTCGAGGAGACACTGTTGGATTCTATGTGCCCAAGACACATAGAATATTGATGCGGTTAGTACGTTATGATCCAAGTCGGGTTATACCCAATAACAAGCTTAGCAAACACCAATTAATATTTAATTAATGATATGATCATGCAATTAAATATTTACATCAATTTAGAAAATGGGTTTTCTAAATAAGTTGCATATGAAATGGAACAAATGATGAGGATAATTTGTTGATGGGGTTTATTGTTATTTTGTTATTTAAAGGGTTTAAATAACACAAATAACATGAGAGTATTCTTAATTAAATTGTTTAATTAGAGAAGACATGTCACATTTAAATATGTCTAGTAGATGACTTATTTAATATGTGACAAAAAGGCTTATTAGCAAGAGTGTGTATGTATGTTTAAAGAGGAGGGAAAACCCATTTTGGGGGGGGGGCAATTTTTTCGGCCGCCCCATTTGGCTTTCATTGGCCCCTTTTCTTTAAAAACCAAAGACACACTCTACTAGCTTGACACACTACTCAAAATCTGATCCATCACATATGCAAGCAACACACACAACCCCTCTCTCTCTCTCTCTCTACACCTCTCGAAAGGCAGCAGGCTGTAGGTGCAAAATTTTCGGTTTTTGAGTTGTTTTGGTGTGCTCTCCCTAGCCAGAGTGGTGTTTACTTCAAGGGCTCGGGGTATACAAGCTTGAGTGCTTCTTCCTTGTAGTCTTGGCCGATTCACAAGCATTTTCAACCTTTTCTTGGTCGACAACTTTGGCTGGAACAAGGTAGTAATCACAGCTCATTGAAGCTGTGATTTTATGTTGCTTAACTTGTGTTTATAGCTTGTTCATTCACATATTTAAGATCCTTTGTTTTGGGTTTGCTTTATACATTCAAATGGTCACCTAAAGAATATATTTTTCAGCTTATAAGTAAGTCAATAATATGTTGATATTCCACTGCGTTTTCAGTAAGTTTAATGGGTTAAACTTAGTTTTATGTTCTTGCAAACCCAACAATGGCATCAAGAGCCGGTTATGTAGATAACTTGCTTGTTCTTGTTCTTTAAAATCGGTTTTAGAAGATTATTATCAACCTATTAGAGGTTGATTTTGGCTGATTTTGTAAACCCCAAGTCTTTCATAGTTATATCTTCATGCTTATGATTAAACTTTGAAAGATGGAAATGTCAATTGGTTGATAATTTTGGATGTTGTTTGTTTGGACAAACAAACCTAAATTTTCAGTTTATGTTGGCTGAAAATTTGGGTTTGATGGGGTTTATTTAGTTTGTTGAATGATGTTTATGATTGTTCTCTTGATAGTGCATAACCTAGCTTTTGGCCTTGTGTTGTTTGGATGATTGGAATGGTTGTTTTATTCATTCAATTGGGTTGTAATATTCATCTTTATTATTTGGGTTGTAATTATTTATTCATTTGGTTATGTAATTAATAGATTAGGTGCATTTCTTTTATTAGAAAAATGTATTAGGATATAATTTTTGTAATAGGAAGATGCACAAGATCAAGACCCAAAGATGGACATCAAAGACATGGAACTTGAAGCATATGGATGCAAGTTCAAGTGGGGGCCTATGATGACCTCAATTTTGTGTGATTTCAACCTTAGGAAATACCAAATGACCACACTTATGATGACAAACAAGTGTGGTCACAATAGTAGCTATGGTTATGCACATTATGGTTGTTTATGTTTATGCTTGTTTGTATGTTTGTTATTTGATTGTATGGTTGATATTTGATATGCATTACAAACTAATTAACAAACTTAACAAGCTATAAAAATGATGGTTCTCAATCATTAAAAGGTGATAAAATGTTATTAAAATGATTTAATGATTTTAAAGATTAAATAGGTTTTAATCAAAGGACCAAAGGGTACCTTGTATTTGAAAGCATGCAAATACAAATACAAAGAGTTTTCTAAACTAAAATTATGAAATCTCTAAACGTTTGAAAGCAAGATCAACATCGTTCTTTTACATAGCACTTGAGTCACTTGGGAACTCTTAGTGGGATAAAGGTCACCTAACCACTTTGAGGGAACTTATGACTTAAGGTGAGAATGCCATATTCGTGGGATAAAGGTCACCTAACCACTCATTTTGGCAAACTCACACGTGTGTGTAAGTAGGATGTCTTGATTTGCAAACCATGTTAAATGGATCACCTACAATATGGTTTCCAAATGTTGTTGATGGGATTAACATGCCGACTTTACATACGATGTTTAAAGTCGATCCCATACCTCTAGAAGTTGTAAATGGTTGCAACCGTCAATCGTTGACCACCTTATTAATTTAAATCGTGGGATAAAGGTCACCTAACCACAATTTAAATGTAATGTTGGGTTCTAGATTTTAATATAAAAAATGACCTTAAAAGACATTAATTATTAAAATAGCAATATCGAAAATACTAAAATAGATCTTTGTTAAATTTTGTAGATGGCCACCAACAATGAAAATCACGATAACTCATCCGCGTCAAACCAATCATTACGAGCGATCCTCCAAAAGGAACGTCTAAATCATAACAACTTTATTGATTGGTATCGAAACTTGAGAATCGTTCTCAAGCAAGAGAGAAGATCATATGTTTTAGACGACCCTATCCCCGATCAACCTACTGAGGATGACGAGGAGGCCTACAACGATTGGCTCAAGTACACTGAGGACTCTGTCCAAGTGTCTTGTCTCATGCTAGCGAGCATGACTCCGGATCTCCAAAAGGAGTATGAACATCACGGAGCATATGACATGATAACCCAGCTGAAGGAAACGTTCCAAACGCAAGCAAGGGTTGAGCGCTTCGAAACGGTTCGAGCACTCCATGCATGTCGTATGGACGACAACCAATCTGTTTCATCTTATGTACTTAAGATGAAAAGTCATATTGACCGCCTCGAGAGGCTTAATTGTCCCGTCTCGAAGGAATTGGCCACGGATTTGATCCTCAATGGCCTTACCAAGAAGTTCGAGACATTTGTGTTGAATTACAACATGAATGCTTGGGACAAAAGCATTGGTGAGCTTCACTCAATGCTAAAAACGGCCGAGCGGCCATGGGTAAAAGGGTTTTACCCGTTCTCACCATCAATGAAGGAGGGAACAAGAAAAGGCCTCATCCCGCACCCAAGGCAAAGGTTGCCAAGGGTAAGGGACCCGTTTGGGGAAAGGGGAAAGGGGTGGCAAGGGTGCCACCCAAACCACAAGAGAAGAAGCAAAAGGTTGCTACCAATGACCCATGCTTCAAGTGTGGGGAGATTGGACATTGGGCAAGAAATTGTCCTGTTCATCTCCAAGAGTTGAAAGCCAAGAGGGATGTCGGGCAGACCTCAGGTACAACATACATAATTCATATTGATCTTAATGTTACATCTTCAAACACATGGGTATTAGATACCGGATGTGGAACTCATATTTGCAAGTTGTTGCAGGGGTTCAAAAGAAGTAGGGACTTCAATCAAGGGGATGTTAGCCTCTTCATGGGCAATGGAACCAAAGTCCAAGTTGAAGCTCGTGGGGACTACACCTTAAAACTTCCAAGTGGCTTGGATGTTATTTTGAAGAAATTTTGTATGCTCCTAGTTTGACTAGGAACATATTTTTGTATCCCAATTAAGACTTTATGATTATGTATTATCTTTTATTGAAAATGATATTCATGTTTCTTTAAATGATATGTTCTATTTTAAAGCTATCCCATTAATGGTATTTATGAATTGGTTCATGAAAATACTTTAAATAGTTCATTGTACCAAACTAGCACCAAGAAAATCAAGTTGGATTTGAGTGATACCTATCTTTGGCATTGTCGTCTTGGTCATATAAACAAGAAACGTATACAAACACTTCAAAAGAATGGTCTTTTAAAAACAAATGAATATGATTCATTTGATGTGTGTGAATCTTGTTTACAAGGTAAAATGACTAAGGCACCCTTTAGTGGAACTAACAAAAGGGCAAAAGATTTATAGGAATCATACATTTGGATGTATGTGGTCCTTTTAAACCAATGACTAGGAATGGTGAAAGATACTTCATTACCTTTACCGACGATTATAGTCGCTATGGGTATGTGTACTTATTAAGGCACAAAGATGAAGCTTTTGAAATGTTCAAAATCTTCAAGAATGAAGTAGAAAATCAACTCAACAAGTCGATTAAAGTTCTCTGCACCGATAGAGGAGGTGAATACCTCAGTGATGCTTTTCAAGACCATCTTAGGAGTTGTGGGATTGTCTCACAACTCACTCCACCTGGAACACCACAACACAATGGTGTGTCTGAGAGGAGGAATCGAACCTTATTGGATATGGTCCGATCTATGATGGCTAGAATCACATTACCTCTATCATTTTGGGGTTTCGCTTTGCTCTCCGCGGCCCGTATTCTAAATATGACCCCAACCAAAAAGGTGGAAAGGACACCTTTTGAGATATGGCATGGAAGAGTTCCATCCCTGTCATACTTAAGGGTCTGGGGTTGTGAGGCTTATGTTAAGACTCCCACCCCAAACAAATTGGAAGTCCGATCCACCAAGTGTATCTTTGTTGGATACCCTAGAGATTCTATGGGATATTATTTCTATGATCCACTGGAACAAAAGGTGTTTGTTGCCAGAAAGGGTGAGTTCTTAGAAGCAAAGTTCCTTATGGAAGGAACTAGCAGTAGAACAGTGGATCTTGAGGAGGATCAAGAACCACAACCCGATGCACGTTGGTTGAAGTTAGCACTCAACATGAGGATGTTGAAGTTGATCAAGTAGTTGATCAATACACACAAAACGTTCGTAGAAGTGGTAGAACTAGTAATCCACCTGAAAGATACGGATTTTTCATGGATGGATGCTATGTGGTAGATTCAGATGAACCAACCACATACCATGATGCAGTGTCCAATTTGGATTGTGACAAATGGCTTGAGGCCATGAACGTTGAGATGCAATCCATGTATGACAATCAAGTTTGGGAACTTATTGTACCACCTCTTAATTCCAAGGTAGTTGGAAGTAAGTGGGTTTTCAAGAAGAAAACCGATACGCATAGAAACTTGGATACTTATAAAGCTAGACTTGTAGCAAAGGGTTTCACTCAAACTCAAGGGGTTGATTATGATGAAACCTTCTCACCTGTTGCGATGCTAAAGTCTATAAGGATATTGTTTGCCATAGCTGCTCATTATGATTATGAGATTTGGCAAATGGATGTCAAAACCGCTTTCCTAAATGGATATCTTGAGGAAGATGTATATATGGTTCAGCCTGAAGGTTTTGTCGATCCAAAACATCCTAATAAAGTATGCAAGTTAAAGAAATCAATCTATGGATTGAAACAAGCATCGAGAAGCTAGAATCATCGTTTTGATGAGGAGGTAAAGAAATTTGGCTTCATCAAAAACGCTGATGAGGCTTGTGTGTATAAGAAGGCTAGTGGGAGCACAATAACTTCCTAGTATTGTATGTTGATGACATACTACTATTTGGAAATGACATTCCAAACCTGGAAGGTGTAAAAACCTGGCTCGGAAGTTGTTTTTCCATCAAGGATCTTGGTGAAGCTGCCTATATTCTGGGAATAAAGATCTATAGGGATAGATCAAGGCGGTTGATTGGTTTAAATCAAAGTGCGTATATTGATAAAATCTTGAAAAGGTTCAAGATGGAGAACTCTAAGAAAGGTACCGTGCCTATTCAAAGAGGAACGATATTGAGTACGACTCAATGTCCTAGCTCAAAGGATGAGCAAGATAAAATGAAGGCAGTCGCATATGCATCTGCTATTGGATCCATCATGTATGCGATGATATGCACTTGACCGGACGTGTCATGCGCCTTAAGCATGACAAGCCGTTACCAGCAAAATCCTAGAAGCAGTCATTGGATGGTGTTAAGAACATACTTAAGTACCTAAGGAGGACAAAAGATATGTTCTAATCTATGGATCTGGTGATGAGGAACTCGTTGTAAAAGGTTACACGGATGCGAGTTTCCAAACCGATCGTGATGATTCTCGGTCACAGTCGGGATATATTTTCATTCTGAATGGAGGTGCGGTCTCATGGAAAAGCTCCAAACAGGATGTGGTGGCTCTCTCAACTACAGAATTAGAATACGTCGCCGCCTCATTGGCAGCTCAAGAAGCTGCATGGTTAAAGAAATTCATTGCCGATTTGGGGGTTGTCCCTTCCATTCAGGACCCCCTGGAGATCTTTTGTGACAACGAGGGTGCGATTGCTCAAATCAAGGAACCTCTTGCTCACCAAAATACTAGGCACATTGAGATTCAACTACATACGAGATGAAGTTGAAAAAGGAAAGATATGTATTCGCAAAGTTCACACGGATCAGAACATTGCGGATCCTCTCACGAAGCTCCTTGAAAAGGCAAAGCATGAAGGTCATACTTGTGCCATGGGACTTCGATATTCTAGTGATTGGATTTGATCTGTAAATTTTGTATTTGGATATGTGGAACTCTTTATTATTTGAATAAAATTATTTGGTTATAATGTTTCAATTAATGTTCCAATTTAGCATGTTTAATCCATGAGTAAATTGTTCTCTAAATGTCCATAGTCGTTCATACTTGTGGGAACAAGTGTGAGGGTAAGATTATTATGAACTTGGATTGGTTGATATTCATAAGGATGAATATAGAGCAATGGGTTCCTACCAAGGTTCATGGATATTTGTGGGATGCAAATATTGGAGTAACCCGCAACTCAAACTTTACTACATGGAATCTTATTGATTGATCATAAGTAATTTTGTGTAAAGGCGAATATCATTTGGTATACTCCGACCTGAGATACATATTGGGTTTTGATCACCAAGTATTATGCCTTGAGCTGATTCTTCACTGCCCTAAAATAATGGACAGTACATAAGTGTATGTTCAGGTATGATACGAGGTGTTTGTGAGAAACGTATGTAGTCAAGATGGAATTTGTTCCTCTAATTCGTTGAGAGTTAGACGTCTAAGGCCTGATTAAGTTAAATCAACAAGGAATGATCATTATGTGTCCTTGGATTTAACATGACATCTGAAACAAAAGGATAGATGATTGATTCACCTAAATCTTTTCAAGTAGGGTACTTGAAAGGGATGATGTTATTGAATGGCTATAAGTCATGCGTATTAAGGGTAGTAAACCGTTGTTAGGAGGTATTTACTGCTTGCATCAATCTTCTATGAATCTTGGGCAAGTGGGAGATTGTTGGATTCTATGTGCCCAAGACACATAGAATATTGATGCGGTTAGTACGTTATGATCCAAGTCGGGTTATACCCAATAACAAGCTTAGCAAACACCATTAATATTTAATTAATGATATGATCATGCAATTAAATATTTACACCAATTTAGAAAATGGGTTTTTTAAATAAGTTGCATATGAAATCGAACAAATTATGAGGATAATTTGTTGATGGGTTATTGTTATTTTGTTATTTAAAGGGTTTAAATAACACAAATAACATGAGAGTATACTTAATTAAATTGTTTAATTAGAGAAGACATGTCACATTTAAATATATCTAGTAGATGACTTATTTAATATGTGACAAAAAGGCTTATTAGCAAGAGTGTGTATGTATGTTTAAAGAGGAGGGAAAACCCATTTTGGGGGGGCATTTTTTCGGCCGCCCCATTTGGCTTTCATTGGCCCCTTTTCTTTAAAAACCAAAGACACACTCTACTAGCTTGACACACTACTCAAAATCTGATCCATCACATATGCAAGCAACACACACAACCCCTCTCTCTCTCTCTCTACACCTCTCGAAAGCAGGCAGGCTGTAGGAGCAAATTTTCGGGTTTTTGAGTTGTTTGGGTGCTCTCCCTAGAAAGAGTGGTGTTTACTTCAAGGGCTTGGGTTATACAAGCTTGAGTGCTTCTTCCTTGAAGTCTTGGCCGATTCACAAGCATTTTCAACCTTTTCTTGGTCGACAACTTTGGCTGGAACAACGTAGTAATCACAGCTCATTGAAGCTGTGATTTTATGTTGCTTAACTTGTGTTTATAGCTTGTTCATTCACATATTTAAGATCCTTTGCTTTGGGTTTGCTTTATACATTCAAATGGTCACCTAAAGAACATATTTTTCAGCTTATAAGTAAGTCAATAATATGTTGATATTCCGCTGCGTTTTCAGTAAGTTTAATGCGTTAAACTTAGTTTTATGTTCTTGCAAACCCAACAGACACGCCAAAGGGCGTGCGGTGACAGGAGGCGGAACGTGACGTTTTGATTAAGAACGCGTAAGGCAATAAGGGGGTGGAAAGGGATAAAAGAATAAAGCTATGGATCTATTTTGATTGCGATCATACCAGCACTAATCCATCTGATCCCATCAGAACTCTGCAGTTAAGCGTACTTGGGCGAGACTAGTACTAGGATAGGTGACCCCCTGGGAAGTCCTCGTGTTGCAACCTTTTTTAATTTAATTATCAATAGTTTTTGCTAGCAAACTTTTGGTAATGCGTTATTTTACGCCGGAGTGCGTGCGGCCCCGTTTGGTCGGAGAGGGGAGGCGTGAGGGCACGAGGAGACACGCCCGAGGGCGCGCGCTGACGCGAGGCGGAACGTTACGTTTTGATGAAGCACGCGTAACGCAATAAGGTGGGGTAGAAAGGGATAAAATAATAAACATGCGGATCTATTTTGATTGCATTCATACCAGCACTAATGCACCGGATCCTATCAAAACTCCGTAGTTAAGCGTGATTGGGCAAGAGTAGTGCAAGGATGGTGACCCTCCTGGGGAGACCATGTGTTGCAACCGTTTTTTTAGTTCAATTATCAATCGTTTTTGTTAGCAACGTTTGGTAATGCGTTATTTTAGGCCAGAGCGCGTGCGGCCACATTTGCTCGGAGTGGGGTGGCGTAAGGGCATGAGGAGACACGCCCGAGGGCGTGCGCTAACACGAGGCGGAACATGACTTTTTGATGAAGCACATGTAAGGCAATAAGGCG
Organism: Flaveria trinervia; assembly: GCA_025506515.1. Taxonomy (NCBI): domain Eukaryota; kingdom Viridiplantae; phylum Streptophyta; class Magnoliopsida; order Asterales; family Asteraceae; genus Flaveria; species Flaveria trinervia. The sequence goes on along the minus strand of JACCIX010000615.1, from coordinate 3,100 downwards.
GGGTGGAAAGGCATAAAAGAATAAAGCTACGGATCAATTTCCATTGCGATCATAGCAGCACTAATGCACCGGATCCTATCAAAACTCTGCAGTTAAACGTGCTTGGGCAGGAGTAGTACTAGGATGGGTGACCCCCTGGGAAGTCCTTGTGTTGCAACCCTTTTCTAAGTTTAATTATCAATCGTTTTCCTAGAAAACGTTCGGTAATGCATTATTTTAGGCCGGAGCACGTGCGGCCACGCTTGGTCGGAGAGGGGAGGAGTGAGGGCACGAGGAGACATGTCCGTGGGTGCGCGCTGACGCGAGGCGGAACATGACTTTATGATGAAGCACATGTAAAGCAATAAGGTGGGGTGGAAAGGGAAAAAAGAATAAAGCTACGAATCTATTACGATTGTTATCATAGCGGTACTAATGCATCGGATCCCATCAGAACTACGCAGTTAAGCTTGCTTGGGCGAGAGTAGTACTAGGATGGGTGACCCCCTGGGAAATCCTCATGTTGCAACCCTTTTCTAAGTTTAATTATCAATCATTTTTCCTAGAAAACGTTCGGTAATGCATTATTTTAGGCCGGAGTGCGTGCGGCCACGCTTGGTCGGAGAGGGGAGGAGTGAGGGCACGAGGAGACATGCCCGTGGGTGCGCACTGACGCGAGATGGAACGTGACGTTTTATTGAAGCACGCATAAGGAAATAAGGTGGGGTGAAAAGGGATAAAATAATAAGCTTCGGATTTTTTTCCGTTGCGACCATACTAGCCCTAATACACCGGATCCCATCAGAACTTCGTAGTTAAGCGTGCTTGGGCGAGAGTAGTACTAGGATTGGTGACCCCCTAGGAAGTCCTCGTGTTGCAACCCTTTTTTTATTTATTTATCATCGTTTTTCTAGCAAACATTTGGTAATGCGGTATATTAGGTCGGAGCGTGTGCAGCCACGTTTCGTCGGAGAGGGGAGGCGTGAGGGCACGAGGAGACACGCCCGAGGGCGCGTGCTAACGCGAGTCGGAACGTGAATTTTTGATGGAGAACAACTAAGGAAATAAGTCAGGGTGGAAAGGGATAAAAGAATAAAGCTACGGATCTACTTCGGTTGCTGTCATACCAGCACTAATGCACCAGGTCCCATTAGAACTCCGTAGTAAGCATTCTTGGGCAAGAGTAATACTGGGATGTATGACCCCCAAGGAAGTCCTCGTGTTGCAACCTTTTTTTTAGTTTAATTATCAATCAGTTTTCCAAGCATACGTTTGGTAATGCATTATTTTAGGCCAGAGCGCGTGCGGCCACATTTGGTCGAGAGGGGAGGCGTGAGGGCACGAAGAGACACGCCTGAGGCGTGCGCTGACGCGAGGTGGAATGTGACGTTTTAATGAAGCACGCATAAGGCAATAAGGCGGGATGGAAAGGGATAAAAGAATAAAGCTATAGATCTATTTTGGTTGCCATCATACCAGCACTAATGCACCCGATCCCATCAGAAATCCGTCGTTATACGTGCTTGGGTGAGAGTAGTACTACGATGGGTGACCCCTTGGGAAGTCCTCGTGTTGCAACCTTTTTTAGGTTAATTATCAATTATTTTGCTAGCAAACGTTCGATAATAAGTTATTTTAGGCTGGAGCGTATGCGACCACGTTTGGTCGGAGAGGGGAGACATGAAGGCACGAGGCACAACCGAGGGAGCGCGCTGACGCGAGGCGGAACGTGATGTTTTGATGAAGCACACGTAAGAAATAAGGTGGGGTGGAAAGGGATTAAAGAATAGAGCTACGGATTTATTTCAGTTGCGATCATACCAGCACTAAAGCACCGGATCCCATTTAAGCGTGCTGGGCGAGAGTAGTACTAGGATGGGTGACCCCATGGAAAGTCCCCATATTGCAACCCTTTAATTAGTTTATTTATCAAATGTAATTGCTAGCAAACGTTTGTTAATTGTTAGGACCTGGTATTCGACTGAAATACCTAGAGATCACGTGTATACCAGATCAAATAGTGCGGAATCCTATTTGATTGGCGATCCAATCAGTGAGAACACATAAAGAATCAATCAAGGATTGAAACTAACGTTAGAAATCGATAAGGAATCGATCTAATGTGTTCTATGAACTTGGAGAACGATTTGGAAGGTTTCTGGACGGCTAGGGTTCGACTTGAATCGTACTTGATCGAATCTATCTGGTTTTCACGAATTGAGTTGTATTTATAGGTTGGCACTCTTCAATCGTGCGACTGAACCATTAGTTTGGTTCAGTCGTGCGATTGAACCATGCGGTTGGTTCATTCGTGCGACTGAGTGTTCAGTCGTGCGACTGAGCCAATCTTATGTTACAGTCATACGACTGATCCAGTCTCCTGGTTCAGTCGTGCGACTGAGTCAATCGTGTGAAGTTCTTCATGCTTATGGTTCATTCGCATGAGCCATTCGCATGAGAACTATTAAGTTAAGTTTGAATGTTTTAGTAATTAATATAATATTTATGTAATCATTCAAGTAATCATAAACCCAATCAATTCAGTCACGACTCATTAATGAACTATTAAACATTATAACCAACAGACATCAATATCAGTTCATTAATCATACCAACAAGATCTATTACATCACATATCACGATCTAGAGACATACATGTATCAACAAACTCCCCCTTGGACCTAGATCTCTCTAATGTCTTGTTTTCTTCATTACCTCTCATATTTCTTGTACTTGTCCTCTTGTGTGACTCCCTCGTGAATATCAAACGCGAAGCAAAGTCGTATAACATTTTGGAACTGGAGGGCTTGTACAATGTCTTGTGTGTCATAGAACAGTGGCCACTTGTATAATGTATAGACATCATTAGCAGACAAGTTGGTTAGCCACATTGGGTCGAATACCCTAACAGTATCCATTTGATCCCCTTTGTTCAGAACTATGACAACTTCAGCAGTTCTCCAATCATAGTACCACCATTTGAAGTGTGGAGTGAAGTCCTGTGGCATTTCCCTGAGAGGGATTCTCGACATAGTGCGAGGAGGACTCCACTTCAACAAATCTTAGGTTTCCAGTAATGGCATCCATCTCAGACCTTCTAATAACCTTGTAGTTGTTGAGG
>JACCIX010001135.1:7500-89565 GCA_025506515.1 Flaveria trinervia | reverse complement strand
GATGTCCCCTACATATTTAGTCTAATGTAGGAAGATTCCTTTTGGTGTCTGATCCACCTGTAATCCTAGAAAGAACTTTATTTCCCTGATTGCATTCATCTCAATTTCTGCTTTCATGACAGATTCAAATTCTTTACATAACTCTTTGTTTTTGGATCTGAAGATTATGTCATCCACATAAATCTGTACAAGCAGTAAGTCTCCATCCTTTTCTTTGATCAATAGTGTACTAGTCAATAACTCCTCCGTGAAAACCTTGTTTCACCAGATGAGTTGAGAGTTTCTCATACCATGCTCTCGGGGCTTGATGGAGCCCATAGAGAGCTTATCCAGCTTGTAAACTCTGTCATGATGGTAAGGATCCTCAAATCCTTAGGGTTGACTAACATATACTGTCTCACAAATTTCTCCATGCAAGAATGCACTCTTGACATCTAGTTGATAAACTTTGATCTTCATGTAAGATGCATAGGCTAGGAAGATACGGATTGCTTCCATTCTAGCCACAGGTGCAAACACTTCATTGTAATCGACTCCTTCGACTTGTCTAAAACCTTGAACGACAAGTCGAGCCTTGTTTCGAATTATGACCCCTGGTTATCTTTCTTGCATTTCAAGACCCATTATTGCCAATGATCTTAGCACCTTTTGGTCTATCCACCAGTGTCCAAACTCCTAACTTCTTGAATTGTAAGAGTTCTTCATTCATGGCACTAACCCATGCCACATTGTTTAAGTCTTCACTTACATATTTTGTATCAAATTGAGACATAAAACATTGATAAGTACCGTCATGAAGATAGCCTTTTTCCATGACTGAGGCATATTCAACTGAGTATAGCTGATTTCGTGTCTGTACTCCCGATTGTACATCCCCTATGACATTGTCCATAGGATGATATACATTATGTCGGGATATAGGAGTGGTGGGTATGACTACTTCCTGATCTAGATTTTGTATCCTGGTTCAGTATCTTTAGCCGTTAGAGTGCGAGGTTTCGAAGTGTGAGAGGCGTCAACATCTGATGCTTGTGTACTTTTAGTAGCAGGAACCTGTTGCTCCTGATCCACCTGATCATTCTCCAAGTCTTCATCATCAAAGGAGGACTCACTTACGTCAAGTGCTCCCCCTAAAGGACTAGAAGACTCACCTTGTGAACTGGATTGTAACACCCGGATATTTTTAGACAAGAAAGAACATTAAGAGAAGAATTAAAAAAGAAGGGAAAGAAATAAAACCAAGTCTAGGGGTAAAAAGTGTCCAAAAGGACAAAATGTTTGAAAATCGGGTGTAAAAGGTGGTACGGCCGCCATATGTCACATACACCACTGATTTTCAGGTTTTAGAGAGAGAGTAGCCGGGGCAGAAAATTCTCGGCTTTAAAGAAGAACAAGAAGAAATAATTCGAATTCAAGGTAAGAATTCATGCTTTTATGGTGTTCTTGACTGGTCTTATCCTCGGGTTTATGCTTATGTGTGTTTGTATGTGTTCGGGTATGTTTTTAGTGGGTTTCTTAACGGTTGAATTCAATTTGCAAATGAGTTTGGAGGAAGCCATACTCAATAGCTGCAAAGGTGAGTTCTAGAACCCCTTTTTTACTGGTTTTTAATTGATTTTGGGGCTGGAAATGCATAAATGCATGTTTTGAGTTAACTGGGTTTCGGACCCGTATGCTTGAATGTGTATATGATGATGTTGTGATGTTATGATGTGATTATGTTCATGTTTGCTGATGTACAATGATGTTTCTAAGGCTTAGAGGGTAAGATTTAAGCTTAGAACATGATGAATGGTGAATTGAAATCTGATGTTTAAGGCTCATAAGTTAAGTTTTTGAATCTGCATAAGTGACAAAACAGGGAATGTGGATGAGGTCAATGCGGATGAGCATTGACCAAGTGTGGAAATGCAGATGAGCAAAGTAAGTCAATGCGGATGAGGAAATGCGGATGAGGAAATGCGGATGAAGAAATGCGGATGAGCATTGACCAAGTGTGGAAATGCGGAAGAGCAAAGTAAGTCAATGCGGATAAGCATTGACCAAGTGTGGAAATCCGGATGAGTAAAGTAAGTCAATGCGGATGAGGTCAATGCGGATGAGCATTGACCATGTGTGGAAATGCGGATGAGCAAAGTAAGTCAATGTGGATGAGGAAATGAGGATGAGCATTGACCAAGTGCGGAAATGCGGATGAGCAAAGTAAGTCAATGCGGATGAGGTCAATGCGGATGAGCATTGGCTAAGTATGGAAATGCGAAGGAATTAGGCAAATGCGGATGGCAAATGTGGATACAGTAAGTTAATGCGGATGAAGGAAAGCAATGCAGATAGAGTAAGTTAATGCGGATGAAGGAAGTCAAATGCGAATGAACAGTAGTGACAATGCGGACGCACACTTAGTAAAATTCTGACTTTTTGGGAGAAAAGGGTTAATGTAGGCTTTGACCTAGGAGATTCCCGGGGTTATGTAAGTTGACTTTTGGGGTCATAGATGGTATGATGGGCATGTAATGATATGTGCTTGATGCTTATGCATGATGATGATGATGATGTTGCATGGTTATGCATGATGTATGTGATGTATGTATGATGCCCTGCATGATCATTTATGAATGATATGTTTATGTTCCTTATAATGATGTATGATTATCTTTCCTATGAGTTTACGTGTTATGATAATGAATGAACCGAAGTATTATGTAACGTCAAATGAATGATAATGGAAGAGGAACATGATGAATGAATGCATGCATTAACGAACAAATGAATGTAAGAAGGCTTGCAAGCAAATGTATGGAGGTGCACACCCTGTGTAGGTGTTAGCTCAACGGTGTGCGGGTTAGATACCCCAAAGGATGCACATTGGGGTCCAATCTTTGTGATTGACCATATGAATGGGATCCTTGCGGCTTGCCCTAGGTACTGGAGTCAGCTTCGTGCATAATGTTCGAGGTCTATGAAAGACCTCAGGCCCAGTTACCCGCTTCGTGCACAATGTTCGGTGTATAGCATAAGGCATTGATCCAGAATGAAAGAGAAAAGATAAATGGTGAATGTAATACCCAAGGTATTGGAGTCAGCTTCGTGCATAATGATTGAGGTCCATGAAAGAGCTCAGGCCCAGTTACCCGCTTCGTGCACAATGTTCGGGGTAATGTACATGTCACTGGAAGTAATGAATGGATGAATGATAAGTATGAACAAAAGAATGACGAAGATAATAATGATATTATCTGTATGTACATACAATGTATGATCACGAACGAATGTAAAGTATATTATGTTTGAGAAAAAGAATGGTTTTACGAATGAAAAGTATGTTTTATCATAAAACTAGAACTCACTCAGCAACGCTGACTTTTATGTGTTTCCAGTTGGCAGGTAATGTTGCTGAGGATGGCACGAGATAGCTGCTCAGCTCTTTTGGATGGCATCCACTTATATAAAGCTTTTTGATGTAATACAATAATGAAATTTTGTAACCGAAAAACGATGCATTATTTTACAAAAGTTATTATGATGAAATAAAATGTCATTTTTGAATGTTTCCGCTGCGAATATTTATTTAAAATAACTACAAATGTATGTTTTATGTACAATGGTGACCAGCTGTAAGCGTCTCGGGAACGGGGCCTTACACGGATGTTGTCTAGTCTAGTGACGGTTTGTTTAAGACATCGTACGTCATTTTGGTCAATAACTCATCATCAGGAGGGGATAGAGGGATGTTGAAGGACGTAAAGAATCCATCATAATAGAAGAAAAATGTGGGGCCTTTTCTAGCAGGGGGTGGTGTATCTCTGAACGTCAACGTTGCACCACACTTCTACTTGACCCGTTGAGTTATTGTAAACTCTCTTATTCGGGATATTGTATCCTAGAAAAATCCCTTCTTCAGCCTTCTCACTGAACTTCCCTAACTGAGTTTTCTTAAGCAGCGTACATGGTGCGCCAAATGGTTGGTACTCCAGATTAGGTTTACGTTGTTGGAGAAACTCATAACGTGTTTTGCCATGACGTTTAACTACCAAGACTCGATTTTGGGTGTAACATGCATTGGCAATAGCCTTGTTCTAAAATTAGATGGGCAGTTTCGAGTTTGCTAGCATCGTTCGTGTTGTCTCTATCAAGCTCCTGTTCTTCGTTCAACAACTCCATTCATTTGTGTCGTGTAGGCAGATGTGAACTGATGTACAATTCCTTTCTCTTTGCAGAATGCCTCCATCCATTGTTTCTTGAATTCTATGCCGCTGTCTGAGTAAATTTGTCGCACTTTTAGCTTGTTGAGAGATTCTAATATGGTCACCAACTGTTTGAACGATTCAAATGTCTCTGATTTGGATTTCAGAAACGTTACCCAAGAAAATCTAGAGTAGTCATCAGTGACTACATAATAGTACAGATCACGAGCAATGCTCTTGGTGCTCACAGGACCAAAGAAATCCATGTGTAGAAGTTCAAGAGCCAATTCAATGGAATTTATTTTCTTTGCCTTGTGAGACTTCTTGGTCTGTTTACCCTTCTTACATGCTACACAAAAAAAACCGAAAGTTGAAAATTCATAACATTAACTCCATTTACTAAGTCATTCTGAATCAGATGATTCTTCTTCTGTGGATTTATGTGTCCCATTATTCTATGCCAGGAGATCGAGTCCCTCTCAGTTTCCTTTGACAAGAAACATTGAACTTGATGATCGATTGTGGAGACTTTTGATAGATCCAAGACATATAAGTCATTATATCTTGAAGCTGACATTAAGATTTGGTCCGTCGGGATAATGTAATCCTTCTTCAACATATAGAACTTCTTGTTGTCAAAAAACAACCTTGAATTATTTGTCACATATCTGGGATACTAAAAGCAAGTTATTCTGTAATTGCTAAATGTAGTTGACCTTAACAAACTTACATTCTGGTTTCCCACTTTGCCTTGAGCGGTGATGTATGCTCCTTTATTTCCAGCAAGTGAGACATGACCCCCTTTAATTTGTTTGACATTTGAAAGGAGAGACAGGTTCCCAGTCAGGTGCCTAGATGCCCCACTATCAACAATCCATGTGTTTGTGATAGCACTGTAACGGACACCCTGCACATTCAGAGGAAATTATCAGTTTAGGTTTGGGACCCAAGCCTTAACTAGCTTGGGTAACCCAGAAGAATCACACATCATTAACTCAACCCACTATCCATTTGAGGGTAAGGGCATATCATTCCTCTTCTTATTCTTATTATCAGACAATGGACTTGACTTTTCTTTCCATAAGCTAGTTTTGTGTAACGCTTGTTTATGATAAACAGACGACTGGCTTATGGTTTGAACTTTAGGTTCATTACTTCTTTTTGTTGGAGTAATAGAACTCCTTTTCAAAGAAATTGGTTTAGTATCATAAAGTTCTATTTTCTTTCTTGGTGTTTGATAATAAGGACAATTAGAAGCGATGTGTCCTCTCTTTCTATAATTGTAGCATGATCTACCTTCTACATGTTGGGAAAATTATCTCTATAGGGTTGCGTATGTTACTATGGTGACAAATGTCTGGCTGAGTTTTGACACATCTTGTTTAGATGTTTTTACTTCTTTAACAAAATTTATTGTTTGAACATTTTTAACATCTTTAGCCTTTTGTTTATTTGGACTGTGACGTGGAGCACGTGGTTGGTTAACTGGTTTGGTCATTTTGGGTTCAGAAATAGACATGTTTGAACCTAAATTTACATTAACCTTCTTCAATTATTCATCTAACTTCACAATAGGCATCTTGCCTTTAGATTTCAAAGTAGCCTCCTTCTGTTTAGTGACAGATTCCACCGGTTTACTCATGGAATCTGGATCACTAACTAGAGGAGTGGACACCACATGATCCTTAATTGGATTGTTATTTACTGGTCTACATTTAGCATTTAACATGATCTCATGTGGTGGTGGAACCACTTTGTGACCCAACCCCTCGTCGTTATTTCGTTCTTTCACTAAGTGTTGAGCTATGTGAAAAGAACTTATCCAACTATGCAGTTTTGTTTTAATGAGTTGACTTCGACTACTAAAACTGCTTTTTTCTTTCTTAGTTTCTTCCATGGAGTTTAAATGGAACTTTATATCATTGGCTTGATTAAATGTAACAACCTCGGTTTTCCTTAGTTGTTTATTTAAAAGTTCTATTTTCTCTTTATAATTTTGCTCATTTTGTTTAAAAATCCGATTAGCTTCTGTACACAGTTGTAACTAATTTACTAAGCATGATTTTCAAAGAGTTGGTCTTTTGTATTGTAGGATTCTATGTGCCCAACACACTTAGAATTTGATGTGGTTAGTACGTTATGATCCAAGTCGGGTTATTCCAAATAATAAGCTTTGCAAACACAAACGATTATTTAATTGATGATGTGATCATGCAATTAATAATAACACACCAAATTTAGGAAATTGTTTTGTAAACAATTATATGTGAAATGGGTCAAATCATAAGGATGATTTGTTGATGGATTTTTATTATCACATTGTTATTTAAAGGGTTTAAATAACATAAGATAATGTAATGTTAGTGATATAATTAAAATGTTAATTGAAGATTAGTGCATAAAACATATTAGTATGGTTCTTGCACTTGTCACACATTAAAAATCCAAGAGGGTCCATGAACTTTTAATGTCCACAAGACATAAAATTGAGAGGTATCCCAGCTTTTTTCAAAACTTTCGGCCACCCCCATGGACAAATGGGGTTCCTTCTTTTCCTTGGTAACACACACTCTTTATGAAAGAGTGTAGGACTCTCCAACCTGATCACTTCACATGCAAAACACCCAAAAAAAACACTCTCTCTTCTCTCCTAAAGTTTACGAACAGCAGCAGCAAGAAAGGGGTTTTTGGAGTTGATTTTGGTGTAGATTCTCCCTAACAAGACCCGTTTGCAAGTAAGCTTTGGGTATACAAGCTTGAGGACTTCTACCCTTGAAGTCTTGGCCGATTTTGAGCATCAAACATCCACTTTTCTGTCGGTTTTAAGCTGCTGGGAAGGTAGTTCTTCACAGCTCATTAGCTGTGATTTTATGTAGTTTTACTTATGTTCATAGCTTGCTCATTCACATATTATGATCCTTTGATTTTGGGTTTGCTTTTACATTTATATGGTCACCTAAAGAACATGTTTTTCCAGCTTATAAGTAAGTTTAAAAGTTGTTATTCCGCTACGTTTTCATAAAGTTTAATGGGTTAAACTAAGTTTTATGTTCTTGCAAACCCAACAATGGCATCAAGAGCCGGTTATGTGGATAGCTTGCTTGTTGTTCTCCTTTAAAATTGGTTTTATAGGATGATTATCAATCATAATAGGCTGATTTTGGTTGATTCAATAAACCCCATGTCTTTCAAAGTTATATCTTCATGCTTTGATTAACCTTGAAAGATGGGATGTCAATTGGTTGATATGTTGTTGTTTGTTTGGACAAACAAACCCTAATTTTCATTTATGTTGGCTGAAAATTTGGGGTTTGATGGGGTTTATTTTGTTTGTTGAATGATGTTTATGGTTGTTCATATGATTGTGCATAACCTAGCTTGACCTTGTGTTGTTTGGTTTGGATTGAATGTATTTATTTGATTATTCTTTCAATGGGGTTGTATATTAATTTGTGCTTTGTTTAAAAATGTATTTTGTCTATTTATTCATTGGGATGTAATATAGATTAGGAGTAATTTTCTATTACTAGAAAATATGTATTAGGATGTATATTTTAAAAGAAGATGCTCAGGAAGGAAGCACAAGAGGAAGATACAAAGAAAAGGACTTGAAGCATATGGATGCAAGTTCAAGTGAGAGTCTATGTTGATCTCTTTTTTTGTGTTGTATTCAACCCTTAGGAAAAACCAAATGACACACTTGTGATGGCAAACAAGTGTGGTCACAATAGTAGCTATGGTTATGCACATTGTGGTTGTTAATATTATGCTTGTTTAATTGTGATTTTATGAATGATTGTATGATATTTGGATATGGTGGCAATCTTAATATAAATGATCTTAACAAGCTAATACAAAAATGGTTCTTAATCATTAAGTGTTAATGAATGGTTATTAAAAGGATTAATGATTTCATAATAAAATGGGTTTTATAAAAGGACCATAGGGTATCTTGTATTTGAAAGCATGCAAATACAAGTACATAGAGTTTTCTAAACTAGAATTATGAAGTCTCTAAACTTTTGAGAAACAAGTTTAACACCGTCCTTTTGCACAACACTTGAGTCATTTGGAAACTCTTAGTGGGATAAAGGTCACCTAACCATTTAGAGGGAACTTGTGATTTAAAGTTTGGATACCACGTTGGTGGGATAAAAGTCACCTAACCACTTATATGGGTAAACTCACATGTGTGTGCAAGTAGGGTAACTTGATTTGCAAACCATGTTAAATGGATCACCTAAATATGGTTTCCAAATGGTGTTGATGGGATTAACATGCCGACTTTACATATGATGTTTAAAGTCGATCCCATACCTCTAGAAGTTGCAAATGGTTGCAACCGTCAATCGTTGGCCACCTTATTAATTTAAATCGTGGGATAAAGGTCACCTAACCATAATTTAAATGTAATGTTGGGTTCTAGATTTTAATATAAAAATGACCGTAAAAGGCATTAATTATTAAAAATAGCAATATCGAAAATACTAAATAGATTTTTGTTAAATTTTGTAGATGGCCACCAATAATGACAATCATGATAACTCATCCGTGTCCACCCAATCATTACGAGAGATCCTCCAAAAGGAACGTCTTAATCATAATAATTTCATTGATTGGTATCGAAACTTGAGAATTGTTCTCAAGCAAGAGAGAAGATCATATGTTTTAGACGATCCTGTCCCCGATCAGCCTACTGAGGATGATGAAGAGGCCTACAACGATTGGCTGAAGTACACTGAGGACTCCGTCCAAGTGTCTTGTCTCATGCTAGCGAGCATGACTCCGGATGTCCAAAAGGAGTATGAACATCATGGAGCTTATGACATGATAACCCAGCTCAAGGAAATGTTCCAACAGCAAGCAAGGGTTGAGCGCTTCAAAACGGTTCGAGCACTCAATGCGCTTCGAAATGGTTCGAGCCACTCCATGCATGTCGTATGAAAAGTCATATTGACCGCCTCGAGAGACTTAATTGTCCCGTCTCAAAGGAATTGGCCACGGATTTGATCCTTAATGGCCTTACCAATAAGTTCGAGACATTTGTGTTGAATTACAACATGAATGCATGGGACAAGAGCATTGGTGAGCTTCACTCAATGCTTAAAACAGCCGAGGCGGCCGTGGGTAAAAGGGTTTTACCCGTTCTCACCATCCATGAAGGTGGGAACAAGAAAAGGCCTCATCCTACACCCAAGACAAAGGTTGCCAAGGGTAAAGGACCAACATGGGGAAAGGGGAAAGGGGTGGCAAGGGTGCCACCCAACCACAAGAGAAAAGGCAAAAGGTTGCTACTAATGACCCATACTTCAAGTGTGGGGAGATTGGACATTGGGCAAGGAATTGTCCTGTCCATCTCCAAGAGTTGAAAGCAAGGAGGGATGTCGGGCAGACCTCAGGTACAATATGCATGATTCATACTGATCTTAATGTTACATCTTCAAACACATGGGTATTAGATACCGAATGTGGAACTCATATTTGCAATTTGTTGCAGGGGTTCAAAAGAAGTAGGGACTTCAATCAAGGGGATGTTAGTCTCTTCATGGGCAATGGAACCAAAGTCAAGTTGAAGCTCGTGGGGACTACATCCTAAAACTTCCAAGTGGCTTGGATGTAATTTTGAAGAATGTTTTGTATGCTCCTAGTTTGACTAGGAACATTATTTCAGTATCCCATTAAGACATTATGATTATGTATTATGTTTTGTTGAAAATGATATTCATGTTTCTTTAAATGATATGTTCTATTTTAAAGCTATTCCCATTAATGGTATTTATGAATTGGTTCATGAAAATGCTTTAAATAGTTCATTGTACCATACTAACACCAAGAAGCTCAAGTTGGATTTGAGTGATACCTATCTTTGGCATTGTCGTCTTGGTCATATAAACAAGAAACGTATACAAACACTTCAAAAGAATGGTCTTTTAAAAACGAATGAATGTGATTCATTTGATGTTTGTGAATCTTGTTTACAAGGTAAAATGACTAAGGCACCCTTTAGTGGAACTAACGAAAGGGCAAAAGATTTATTAGGAATCATACATTCGGATGTATGTGGTCCTTTTAACCAATGACTAGGAATGGTGAAAGATACTTCATTACCTTTACCGACGATTATAGTCGCTATGGGTATGTGTACTTATTAAGGCACAAAGATGAAGCTTTTGAAATGTTCAAAATCTTCAAGAATGAAGTAGAAAATCAACTCAACAAGTCGATTAAAGTTCTCCGCACCGATAGAGGAGGTGAATACCTAAGTGATGCTTTTCAAGATCATCTTAGGAGTTGTGGGATTGTCTCACAACTCACTCCACCTGGAACACCACAACATAATAGTGTGTCTGAGAGGAGGAATCGAACCTTATTGGATATGGTTCGATCTATGATGGCTAGAAGCACATTACCTCTATCATTTTGGGGTTTCGCTTTGCTCTACGCGGTCCGTATTCTAAATATGGCCCTAACTAAAAAGGTGGAAAGGACACCTTTTGAGATATGGCATGGAAGAGTTCCATCCCTATCATACTTAAGGGTCTGGGGTTGTGAGGCTTACGTTAAGACTCCCACCCCAAACAAATTCGAAGTCCGGTTCACCAAGTGTATCTTTATTGGATATCCTAGAGATTCTATGGGATATTATTTCTATGATCCACTGGAACAAAAGGTGTTTGTTGCCAGAAAGGGTGAGTTCTTAGAGGCAAAGTTCCTTATCGAAGGAACTAGCAGTAGAATAGTGGATCTTGAGGAGGATCAAGAACCACAACCCGATGCATGTTTGGTTGAAACTAGCACTCAACATTAAGATGTTGAGGATGATCAAGCAGTTGATCAACACACACAAAACGTTCATAGAAGTGGTAGAACTAGTAATCCACCTGAAAGATATGGATTTTTCATGGATGGATGCTATGTGGTAGATTCAGATGAACCAACCACAAACCAGAATGCAGTGTCCAATTTGGATTGTGACAAATGGCTTGAGGCCATGAACATTGAGATGCAATCCATGTATGACAATCAAGTTTGGGAACTTGTTGTACCACCTCTTAATTCCAAAGTAGTTGGAAGCAAGTGGGTTTTCAAGAAGAAAACCGATATGCATGGAAACTTGGATACTTATAAAGCTAGACTTGTAGCAAAGGGTTTCACTCAAACTCAAGGGGGTGACTATGATGAAACTTTCTCACCTGTTGCGATGCTAAAGTCTACAAGGATATTGTTCGCCATAGCTGCTCATTATGATTATGAGATTTGGCAAATGGATGTCAAAACCGCTTTCCTAAATGGATATCTTGAGGAAGATGTCTATATGGTTTAGCCTGAAGGTTTTGTCGATCCAAAACATCCTAATAAAGTATGCAAGTTAAAGAAAACAATCTATGGATTGAAACAAGCATCGAGAAGCTGGAATCATCGTTTTGATGAGGAGGTAAAGAAATTTGGCTTCATCAGAGACGCTGATGAGGCTTGTGTGTATAAGAAGCCTAGTGGGAGCACAATAACTTCCCTAGTATTGTATGTTGATGAATACTACTATTTGGAAATGACATTCCAACCTTGGAAGGTGTAAAACCCTAGCTTGGAAGTTGTTTTTCCATCAAGGATCTTGGTGAAGCCGCCCATATTCTGGGAATAAAGATCTATAGGGATAGATCAAGGTGGTTGATTGGTTTAAATCAAAGTGCATACATTGATAAGATCTTGAAAAGGTTCAAGATGGAGAACTCTAAGAAAGGTACCGTAGCTATTCAAAGAGGAACGATATTGAGTACGACTCAATGTCCTAGATCAAGGGATGAGCAAGATAAAATGAAGGCAATCCTATACGCATCTGCTATTGGATCCATCATGTATGCAATGATATGCACTCGACCGAATGTGTCATGCGCCTTAAGCATGATAAGCCGTTACCAGCAAAATCCTGGAAACAGTCAATGGATGGCTGTTATGAACATACTTAAGTACCTAAGGAGGACAAGAGATATCTTCCTAATCTATGGATCTGGTGATGAGGAACTCGTTGTAAAAGTTTACACAGATGCGAGTTTCCAAACCGATCGTGATGATTCTCGGTCACAATCGGGATATATTTTCATTCTGAATGGGGAGAGCGGTCTCTTGGAAGAGCTCCAAACAGGATGTGGTGGCTCTATCAACTACAGAATCAGAATATGTCACCGCCTCATTGGCAGCTCAAGAAGCTGCATGGTTGAGAAATTCATTGGCGATCTAGGGGTTGTCCCTTCCATTCAGGAACCCCTAGAGATCTTTTGTGATAATGAGGTGCGATTGCTGAAATCAAGGAACCTCGTGCTCATCAAAAGACTAGGCACATTGAACGGAGATTCAACTACATACGAGATGAAGTTGAAAAGGGAAAGATAATGTTCCAATTTAGCATGTTTAATCCATGAGTAAACTGTCTACTCTAAATGTCCGTAGTCGTTCATACTTGTGGGAACAAGTGTGAGGGTAAGATTATTATGAACTCGGATTGGTTGATATTCATAAGGATGAATATAGAGCAATGGGTTGCTACCAAGGTTCATAGATATTTGTGGGATACAAATATTGGACTAACCCGCATCTCAAATTTTACTACATGGAATCTTATTGATTGATCATAAGTAAATTTGAGTAAAGGCGAATATCATTTGTATCCTCCGACCTGAGATACATTTGGGTTTTGATATTCACCAAGTATTATACCTTGAGCTAATTCTTCACTGTCCTGAAATAGTGGACAGCATATAAGGGTATGTTCAGGTATGACACGAGGTGTTTGTGAGAAACGTATGTAGTCAAGATGGAATTTGTTCCTCTTATTTGTTGAGAGTTAGATGTCTAAGGCCTGATAAGTTAAATCAACAAGGAATGATCACTCTATGTTCTTGGATTTAACATGACATCTGTAACAAAAGGATAGATGATTGATTCACCTAAATCATTTCAAGTAGGATACTTGAATAAGATGATGTTATTGAATGGCTATAAGTCATCCGTATTAAGGGTAGTAAACCGTTGTTAGGCGGTATTTACTGCTTGCATCAATCTTCTATGAATCTTAGGCAAGTGGGAGATTGTAGGATTCTAAGTGCCCAAGACACTTAGAATATTGATGTGGTTAGTACGTTATGATCCAAGTCGGGTTATACCCAAATAATAAGCTTTGCAAACACAAACGATTATTTAATTGATGATGTGATCATGCAATTAAATAATAATACACCAAATTTAGGAAATTGGTTTTGTAAACAATTATATGTGAAATGGGTCAAATCATAAGGATGATTTGTTGATGGATATTATTAATCACATTGTTATTTAAAAGGGTTTAAATAACATAAGATAATGTAATGTTAGTGATATTTAACTAAAATGTTTAATTGAAGATTAGTGCATAAAACATATTAGTATGGTTCTTGCACTTTTCATACATTAAAAATCCAAGAGGGTCCATGAACTTTTAATGTGTCCACAAGACATAAAATTGAGAGGGAATCCTAGCTTTTTTTAAAACTTTCGGCCACCCCCATGGACAAATGGGGTTCCTTCTTTTCCCTTGGTAACACACACTCTTTATGAAAGAGTGTAGGACTCTCCAACCTGATCACTTCCCATGTAAAACACCAATAAAAAACACTCTCTCTTCTCTCCTAAAGTTTACGAACAGCAGCAGCTTGGTGTAGATTCTCCCTAACAAGACACTTTGCAAGTAAGCTTGGGTATAAAAGCTTGAGGACTTCTACCCTTGAAGTCTTTGCTGATTTTGAGCATCAAACATCCACTTTTCTGTCGGGTTTAAGCTGCTGGGAAGGTAGTTCTTCACAGCTCATTATAGCTGTGATTTTATGTAGTTTTACTTATCTTCATAGCTTCCTCATTCACATATCATGATCCTTTGATTTTGGGTTTGCTTTTACATTTATATGGTCACCTAAAGAACATGTTTTTCCAGCTTATAAGTAAGTTTATAAAGTTGTTATTCTGCTTCGTTTTCATAAAGTTTAATGGGTTAAACTAAGTTTTATGTTCTTGCAAACCCAACAGTACTTACCTGGGATGACTAGGTTGAATCAGCCATCAAGGCAGAGTTTGACTCTTTAGATGCTGGAGATTCTGAACATGTCGTTCTAAGTTCTTCTTCAATCAGGTGATTGACCACATTCATAGTTTCTTCATTATCTGACATCACTAGTGCAACTGTGATTTCACCTTCACTTGCAAAGTCATCATCCAAACCTTCGACATGGGCAATGTTTGATTCACCCTGAGAAACAAAACTGAAGGTCCAATCCTGTCCTTCATCACCTTGAGCAGTCAAGGCCTTTGTCTCTTTGCTTGAGGAGGTAGCTCCACCCATGGGTTTGTCTTGACGGTTGAAAGTTGAGAATGGATTCCCGTTACCTGTCTTCTTGGGCTTTACACATTCACGTTTGAAATGCTGCTTTTCTCCACAGTTAAAGCAGGTAACTTTGGTTTTGTAGAAACCAAAGGTTGTGTCTTTTGTGGCTACCAATTTCTATCAAGTCTTTTTCCTAAACTTTTTTGCCCTCCTGATAGCACTTGCCAAAGCCCACATTATATCCATTCTCTTTAGTTCATTCTCGTCCACCTTGCTCGTAATCTTCATCCACCAGATGGCAATTTTCGATCTTTCCTGCAACTAGACCATCATAAGAATGAACAACTACTACGAGAAGGTCCATATGCTCTTTTGCAACCTCCACTGTAATATTACCGAGATTCTCGCTCTTTAACTTAGTAGAATTTGCTTCAGCTGCGTTATATTGGGTACTAGATGACCCTGAAGTTTCAGATCCTGAAGCTGTGGTTTGAGAAGGAGCAGTTGAACTTGACATAAACATTGTTTGAAGTCGTGCTCCTGAACTGGTTGGGTTGGCAGACGAGTGATACAGTGAATTCTGGTAATAGGATCCTTTCTGTGACCTGTACTTCATCCTCAGTTCCTCCTCCCTCAATTTCAAGATGAAGGCGTTTATGTCTAATTTTGCTAGTATAGTGTTCAATCTCAAGTTAGACACAAACGTGTCCCACTTCTCTGGCAAACCATCGGCAAAGCTTGACACTTTGTCTTCCATTGACGTTGTGACCCCATGAGTATGCAACTCACTCATTAGATGGTAGAACCTATCTATAACATCATCCAAGCTTTCTTTCCCCATCAAAGAGAAGTTATCAAACTCCTTCTTAGAGCCTTTGCCTTTAGAGCTTTCAACGTTGCATACCCGTTGTATCGTTTCTCCAAAGCTTCCCATAACTTCTTTGCCTATTTATTCTTAGAAAATTGATGGAATATATCTTTTGGTATTAACTGAGTCAACAGGGCATACACCTTCTGTCATACCACCCAAGGTTAATTTAACACCATTAGCATCAACCGGCATACTATAACCTATCTCAATAGATTCTCAAAGGTTGGGATCAACTCCATTAAGATAGATCTCGAATCGCTGCTTCCATTGTGGGTAATCATCTAACATTATAAGTTTAGGTGGTTTATTGTGATTCCAATTTAATCTTCCAGAAGCAAAAGGTTCTGGATCCGTGAGTCCCTACCGGCAGTAAACACAGAGAACTGATCTTCCATCTCTTTATACTTTGAACTTTTAGAACTCAAATGAGTCAATCGTGCGATTGGACAAATGTGGATGAGTCAATCGTGCGATTGGACAAATGCGGATGACCGATGCGGATGACTCAGTTGTGCGAATGAAAGGTGCGAATGAATTCAATCGTGCGATTGGATTCAGTCATACATATGGAGTGTGCGATTGGAGACAAACGATTGAAGATGTTCAGTCGTATGAGTGGATGAGTGACTGAGTTCAATGGTGCGAATGGGAGGTGCGATTGAGTTTAGTCGTGCGATTGACCCAATCGTGCGACTGAAGGCTATTGTTTTTGCAAAAGCGAAGGTTTTTAACACTTTGACACAAAAACAGGATTTTTCAAGAACCCAAATCTGCCGTATGCCGAAAAATGTAAACTTTGAGACCGGAGACATCAAAAACACTATTTTACTAAAACAAAAGTGACTCTTTTCAATGAAAAAACATGATTTTTACACCAAAACTAATCGAATCACATGCAAAATCAAAAGCCAAAGCTCTGATACCACTTGTTGGGACCGTGTACATACGGAGTACTAAATGATAATGCGTGAAACCAGATCAAATAGTGCAGAATCCTATTTGATTGGCAATCTAATCAGAGAGAACGAGGTCCGATCAATCCATGATTAAAGAAACGTTAAGTACAATTAGAATAAGATCAACTACGAACTATGTACTTGAAACAGGCTTTCTAGGGTCTCTGGACGGCTAGGGTACGAATATGTGTTAAAAGTCCTCAAGTGTTACATTTTTCCACGAATTAGGTGGTATTTATAGGTTAGGGTTTTTCAATCGTACGACTGAACCATTAGTATGGTTCAGTCGTGTGATTGAATCATGCGATTGATTCATACGCATGACTGAAGGTTCAGTCGTGCGACTGAGTCAATCTTATGTCTCAATCATGCGACTGATCCAGTCTCTTGGTTCAGTCATGTGACTGGTCCATTAGCGTGATGAATTCATGCGTATGGTCCATTAGCTTGATCCATTCTCATGAAGACTTCATACGATTACGTTTGAACACATTTCTCAATCATTATTGACTAAGAACTATGCACAATAACCTCAAACGTATATAGATAGTTCAATATATATGATCACACAATAAACAATGAAACATGAAATATTATAATCATCAATCGCATATTGTATTTCATTCAACTCATTCATTACATATGTACAAGACATGATAGACATTTACATTAAGCTCCTAAACTAGGTAAATATGTATCAACAAAAGGCCCAATGTACCTTGGGCTCAACTTTCCCCGCTTTCTGAACCGAATGATACCTTTCCAAGGTGAGACTTTCAACATGACTCTATCACTCACTTGGAACTCAATCGGTCTTTCCCGCTTATCGGGATATGACTTCTGCCTATCTTGGGTTTCCTTCATGAAGGCCTTGATCTTTTTGAGTTTCTCAGTCATAGCCTCAATCACCTCAATACTCCTTAGCTCTTTCTGGCCAATATCACCCGAATACACGGGCGTTCTGCATCTCCTACCGTATGGCATCTCATAAGGGGGCATACCAATGCTGGCATTTTAACTATTGTTATATGAGAACTCAACTAATTGTAAGTGGTCATTCCAACTTACTCCAAACATAATGATGCATGCCCAAAGCATATCTTCCAGCATATGAATTGTCCTCTCCGACTGACCATCCGTCTGAGGATGATAAGTCGCGCTAGTATGTTACCTCGTCCCCATCACATCATGGAATTTCTTCCAAAACTTTGATGTAAACCGGGTGTCACGATTAGACGCAATAGACACCCGCACACCATAACGAGTTGCAATCTCTTTAATGAACATATCCGCTAACCACTTAGATGAATATGTCTCCCGCAGCAGCAGGAAGTGAACACTCCTCGTCAAACGGTCAACTATCACCCATATAGCATCATATCCTCGTGTGGTATACGGTAGCTTCGTAATAAAGTCCATGGTGATATGGTCCCACTTCCACTTAGGTATATCCAACGGTTGGATCATCCCATATGGCTTCTGGTGCTCGGCCTTCACTTGTAAACAAGTAAGGCACCTGCTCACATACTCCGCCACATTACGTTTCATACCCGGCCACCAATAATCTTTCTTCATGTCTTGATACATCATAGTAGCACCCGGATGAATAGAGTATCAAGTTTTATGAGCTTCAACCATAATCTTCACACATAGATCCCCAAAACGAGGAATCACATTCGTCCGAATCGGGTTTTAACACCGAGTGTGTTTTTACCCAACTTCGCGACTAGACCTCTCATTCTTTCAGAGTTAAGATGATCTTCTTTCAACACCTTATCTTGAAACTCTTTTACCTGTTACATCACATCAGAGGTCATAACCAATTGATAAGCTTTTACCCGAATCGGATCGGGTCTCTCTTCTCGGCTGAGGGCATCTGCCACCACGTTGGCTTTGCCCGGATGGTAATGGATCTCGCAATCGTAATCCTTTATTTGCTCTAACCATCTTCTTTGCCTCATGTTTAAATCCTTATGCTCGAAGAAGTACTTCAAGCTCTTGTGGTCAGTGAATACGGTGCACTTGTCCCACATAGGTAGTGCCTCCAAATCTTTAACATCAAGACCACAACTACTAACTCCAATTCATGAGTAGGATAAATAACCTCATAAACTTTAAATTGCTGGGATGCGTAGGCTATAAGCTTTCTTCGCTGCATCAAGACACATCTCAACCCCGAGTAAGAAGCATCTGAATAAACCATCAAATCCTCGCTTCTTTTGGGTAATGACAAGACAGGAGCTTGAGCCAATCTCGCCTTCAACTCCTCAACACCTTCTCTTGATCTTGACCCCATACAAACTTCACATCCTTATGGGTCAATTTAGTTAATGGAGAAGCTATCTTAGAGAAATCTTGAATAAATCTCCTATAATAGTATGCCGAACCCAGAAACTACAAATCTTTAATGGCATATTCTGTGATTTCTATTGCATCACCGCCTCTACCTTTGTTGGGCCTACCATAATCCCCTTGGGATTCACCACATGTCCCATGAACTAAACTTCGCGTAGCCAGAACACACACTTGGAAAATTTAGCATACAACTTCTCTTTTCTCAATGTCTCCAACACTTCCCAAATATGACCGACATGTTCCTCCTCGCTCCTCAAATAAATCAGGAAATCATCAATAAACACAATCACTTATTTATGTAACATTAGCTGACACACTCGATTCATCAAGTCCATTAAAGCAGCTCGCACGTTGGTTAAAGCAAAGGAGATAACGACGAACTCGTAGTGTCCATAATGTATGCGAAAAGATGTTTTAGGAATGTCTTTCTCCTTCACCTTCAACTGATGGTAACTAGACTGAAGGTCTATCCTTGAGAACCCCCTAGCGCCTTGAAGCTGATAACACAGATCATCTTTTTTCGACACGTACTGTTCTCCTCCTAGTCAGCCAACCAATCCATTTCCTGGACTACATTGAATCCGCCTAAGGTCATCAATACTTCTACTCCTAATGGGCAACTTAGCATAAAAGGTAGCAGAAAATGAAACTCCTACTAGCACTAGAATCAAATAACACAGACGCAAGAGTTTGGTTTACTAGAAACGTACTCGATATTACATCAGGGTTTGTCCTAGCCTCCTCCCTGGTCATCGTGAAGGCTCTGCCCTTTCCCTTTACCCTTCAATTTTGGTCTTCTTCCTTGCTCCAAAAGTCTCTGCCCTTGGCTTCTTGTAGTCCCTGCTTATGTGACCCCTTCCACTATAGGTATAACACTTCATTACCCCACAATCTCTTGTAAGATGACCGGGCCTCCCACATTTGAAGTAGAAGTTTGATCCCCACCTACACTTTCCTGTATGCTTCTTCCCGTAATTATAACAACCCTTCACCCCCATATTGGATATGACCACTCGCGGGTTATCCACCCTCACAACCTTGTTGTTTGGAGTGAAGCTCTCACGTTCACCCCGTTTTCTATTCCAATTCTAGTTGCTGCTACCCTTCTTGTTCACTTCAATCATGGTTGTCTCCTTCACCGCCCTAATTACCTCAGTCACCATAGACAACAGAATCATCTGCATGACCTGTTGAACTCCCTCAACAATAGCCTCTTTCAATACTGTCCTTAGAATAGCATTATCATCAATGCCTTCCGGATGATGGATCTCGGGCTCTTCGAGTGCGATTCCCCAGCACTAGCCATGCATCTTGTGACACGCGGTCCAGCACCACGTCCACCACAACCTTCACCTGGCAAAACCTTCGAAGATCTACCACCGGCCATCCTTTAACACGCTATAAGATTCAAACACTAACGCTGTCATTTAAGGTAATATCTCAGGTTACGTCAGGTATAGTAAGTCCCTAATTACAATGGCCAGTTGTGATTAGCCACTTACTTTACTCTTCATACCCCAAGCATTTATTATCCTGACTACATCAGTATCTAAATGTACTAAAAGCACACATATCAAATAACATGCGCACATAATGGCGGTTAATATTAAGAAAATACCCGATGGCACTCAGCTACTTGGACCGGCATCCCTTCCCTTTCGCCTCATTTTCAGTTTAAGTTTAGTTTTCTTTTGAAAATTTAACCGTTTCACTTAAACTTGGCTCTGATATCAACTTGTAAAGCCCCGTTCCTGGGACGCTCACAACTGGTCAATCATCGCACGTAAAGCGTATAATTACATTAACTTTTACAAAACATTGTAACATAAACATTTAGCAAACATTTCATTTCATCATAATAATCGCTTTTGCAAAATAATAAAACATTCATTACAAAACATCATTTGTTTGCATTACAATGCAAAAACATTATACAAATGAATGTCATCCAAAATGAGTCAAGTAGCCGCCCAGTGCCATCCTTAGCGATAATCACCTGCCAATTGGAAACACATAAAAGTCAGCGTTGCTGAATGAGTTCTAGTTTTATAAAACTTTATATTACCTTCCATTCATTAAAACATTCTCTTTACTATCGTAGGTGATCACATATCATACATACATCAAGGTAATAGTTATTATCTCCTTTCATCATTTGTTTCGTACATTTTGCATTTATTATCTTTTCGTACTTATCACACTTTTCATACATTTATTATCTTTTCACTTTTATCTAGGTCCTATCATGTACTTAACCCCCTTCTTGAGCACAAAGCTATATAATCTAGGGTTAAGCAACGAGAACCCCATCTCGCACATATCACACATATAGAGTAGTCACATAGACTAACCCCCCTGTGTGTGAACTCTTATGGGTTTAGCAAAAATCACATGCTATCTAATGGGTTAGCCACAATCGCATGCTATATAACACACAGTAAATACCACATCCCAAGTATTGGAGCAGTCACCAAGACTACTCCCTTGTGTGTATGAACCTTTATGAGTCAGCCAAAATTGCACGCTACATAGCACACAGTTAATACCACATCGCACATATTGGAGTAGTTACCAAGACTAACTCCTACGGTATGTATGAACCCTTTTGAGTTAGCCAAGATCACACATTGTAAACACAGTTGAGATAACAACTCTCAATGAGTTATGAACATCCTTTCATTGCTTGCAAGACTTTTCATTCATTCATTGTTTTCCACTTTAATTATCTTAAATCTTTCACTTTAAGATAATACTTTACGTTCATCATCATAATCACACCACATAAAATCACGTCATCATACGTAATAAGGAACGTAGCATACATAGCGTACATAATCATCATACATCATCATCATGCATAAGCATCAATCACACATCATCATTCAAGTAAAATCATACATCAGCCATCACATTATCTATGACTTCAAAAGTCAATTCAAAAAAATATTCTAAGTCTTAGGTGCATGGGCACTATTTAGGCGGTTGGCCTTGTGGGTGCATGGGGAACACTTAGGCGCATGGGGAACTTCCAGGCGCATGGACATTATTTGGGTGCATGGGCACTATTTTGGCTCATGGGCACTATTTGGATTCATGGCCAACACTTAGTTTTTCTCGGCATATTCTAGGCGCATGGGCACTATGTAGGCGCATGAGTGCTTAGGCGCATGGGCTTTCTAGGCGTCTGGAGACTTAGCCAAATTTAGCCTTTTCCAGGCGCATGGCTACTATTTGGGCGCCTGAACTTTTGGTGCAAGGAACACTTACACAATTTATACCGTTGGGCACATAGGGCACTATTTGGGCCCATGGGCAGTCTAAATCATACTTAAATAACATAATTCAGTCCCCATCATCATATAACCTGTTCTAAGCTTAATTCGTACATTCTAAACCTTAAATACACATTCATAACATCATCATAATCATAATAACACCCAAATCGATCCCCACCCGCAAAGACATTCATACATATATACATACGGGTGAATACCCATTTTCACAAAAAGTTCATACATGCATTTCCAACCCCAAATTAGTTTAAAACAAGTAAAAGGGGTTCAAGAATTCACCTTAGCAGCCTCTTGGGTTTTACTTCCTTCAAAACCCAAATGGAAATTGAGTTCTACCACCTGAAAACCCACCAACACGCACAACCAAACACACAACACAAATAAGCACACAATCAGGTAAAGGCCAGTCAAGAACATCATTAATACCATGAATTCTTACCTTGAATTTGAACTTCTTCTCTTTTCTTCAAACCCAATATTCTGCACTTTCTCTCTCTAAAATCTGAATGTAGAATGGTGATGTGCAAGAAGTGGGCGACCATGCCCACTTTTGTACAAAATATATTACAATTTGTAATTTTTGCATATTTAACCCCTCAACTTGGGTTATATTGCATTTTCTTCTTTCCCTTCACTGTTATTAATTCTTTCATGTCTCTTAAAAATAACCGGGTGTTACAATTAACTCAAACTTTTGTAGTTTGAACACATAGTTTTGCACAACGTGCGGCCACTTTCACTAGACGTATCAAAATGATGAACCAGCCCGTTTTAACCCAAAACCGCAACTTTTTATGTCCAAATCCTTATTTTTTCATCAATTAAGCTAGAATGTATTTGTATGTGTATATGTATACCTATGTTAATATGTATATGTATTAGAATATGTATACGTATACATATAAGTATACGTATACGTATGTATACGTATACGTATAAGTATACGTATACGTAGGTGTGTACGAATACGTATGTGTGTACGTATACGTATGTGTGTACGTATACGTATGTGTGTACGTATACGTATGTGTCTACGTATACGTATATGTATACGTATACGTATGTGTATACGTATACGTACGTGTATACGTATACATATACGTATACGTATACGTACGTGTATACGTATACGTACGTGTATACGTATACGTACGTGTATACGTATACGTACGTGTATACGTATACGTATACGTATACGTATACGTATACGTATACGTATACGTAACGCATAGTATACGTATACGTAACGCATACGTATACGTATACGTAACGCATACGTATACGTATACACATACGTATACGTATACGTATACGTAACGCATACGTATACGTATACGTAACGCATACGTATACGTATACGTAACGCATACGTATACGTATACACATACGCATACGTATACGTATACGAAACGCATACGTATACGTATACGAAACGCATACGTATACGTATACGTAACGCATACGTATACGTATACGTAACGCATACGTATACGTATACGTAACGCATACGTATGCGTATACGCATACGTAACGCATACGTTACGCATACGTATACGCATACGTATACGTATACGCATACGTTACGCATACGTATACGTATACGCATACGTTACGTACACGTATACGTACACGTATACGTACAGTACACGTATACGTACACGTATACGTATACGTATACGTATACGTATACGTATACGTATACGTATACGTATACGTATACGTATATGTATATGTATATGTATATGTATATGCATATGTATATGTATATGCATATGTATATGTATATGCATATGTATATGTATATGTATATGTATATGTATATGTATAGTATATGTATATGTATATGTATATGCATATGTATATGTATATGCATATGTATATGTATATGTATATGTATTGTATATGTATATGTATATGTATATGTATATGTATATGTATATGTATATGTATATGTATATGTATATGTTATGTATATGTATATGTATATGTATATGTATAGGTATGTATAGGTATATGTATATGTATATGTATATGTATATGTCTATGTATACGTGTATACGTATACGTATACGTATACGTATAGGTATAGGTATATGTATATGATGTATGTATGTATGTAGCTATGTGTGTATGTATGTAGCTATGTGTGTATGTATGTACGTATGTATGTATGTATGTATGTACGTACGTATGTATGTATGTATGTATGTATGTATGTATGTATCTATGTATGTATCTATGTATGTATGTATGTATGTATGTATGTATGTATGTATGTATGTAGTATGTATGTATGTATGTATGTATGTGTGTATGTATGTATGTATGTATGTGTGTATGTACGTATGTATGTATGTGTGTATGTACGTATGTATGTATGTATGTACGTATGTACATATGTATGTACGTATGTAAGTACGTACGTACGTACGTACGTACGTATGTATGTGTGTATGTGTGTATGTATGTGTGTGTGCATGACTTTGATACAAGTATTAGCAGGTCTCAACATAACCACAACATACAACATTACATTATAGCACCGAAATTGTTTAATTTAAATAGAGCATGCTTCATCCCAAAACAATAGTAAAAAGGGAAACACTTAAAGTCACCTTAAAATTCAAGCAAATGGGTCTCTTCATGTGTCGGGAAAAGTCTCAAGTCCAGCACCCTACCATTAAGATTTAAGTGTTAAACCACAAATTCTAGGATGATGAGGATGCATTAGGTGTGTCATGAGGTTAATGTCTTAATAGCATTTGAATTGCTAAGTCTTTATAAAAAAAAGTTTCCCTTTATAGAAAGTAAGGGTTTCCAAGGAAAGAATACATGATTTACCATGTTAAATAACCTATATAAGTTAGTTTAAGTCTTCTAAGTGATTCCTAGTTCAAGGGGTCGGTTTATTGAAGTTTAGCTAAATTTACAGTTTAGTCCTCCAAGTTTCCAAAATTTACAATTTCTACCCCCAAGTTTGTTTGCCATAAAATTGGTCTTAGATTCATTAATATATCTTAAATAACTATTTATAAGTTTTTAGTCTGATGAAAATGTTTTACAAGCTCTTCTTAGGTGAAAGTCCAGATCTTAGGTTTAACTTGTTAAAACGCATTTTCACCCGAATTCGACCGTTTAAAGCTCGTTTGACCCATTTTTAAACACCTTTACATCTTATAGTACTTAACATAATGGAATAACATGGTTTCCATGGGTTTTGTGTTTTATACCATTATGTCTAAGATTATTTTCCATACCTTACCCGGTTAAAACCCGTTTTTAACTAAAAATTCTATTTAACCCATTCTTTGACCACTTATTCAACAAATCTGACCCAAATACTTTGTTAACCCTTTTAGAGCCAGGAATACTTTTTAAGATGGTCAATACCCATGTTTTCTTGTCTTTAAGTTGTTTTATCACTTTTCGGGTCCCCGAATATGTCCAAATTGCTTATAAGTCTATGACATTTATATTTTCAGCCTTTAACATCTCATCACACTCCCAAAATCATCCAAAACCTACTGAAATACTATGCCATTCTCACGGGTTCAACAAACAAACCATGAACAAGATGGAAACTATAAGGTTACACCATTTTCATCCATTACATGTGTTAAACGTTATAACTTGTGATTAAACTTTACCCAAACCTTTTGTAACTTTGAAAGCAGGTTATTAGGGGGTCATAAAACTCATTTTGAGCAGGTTACAAGATTGGTTCTGAAATATTACAAGTTGTGCCAGTTGGATGGTGTAAATACACCCAAAAAGAGAGTTTTCTAGGTATAAACCATGTTACACCTATAGAATGACATACTTTACGAGTAAAATAAGTATATAAGTATATAAGTAATATATAAAAAACAAAAAAAACTGGGAACTTGATTTGAGATGACTGAGAAATGATTGTATAACATCTTGAAATGCTTGTTTTTGCATGACATGTGTTATTAAAATAAGAAATGATAGTAACTGATATTGTTGTCTGATTTACATCTTATTTTTAGTCATTTTTATGCTTAATATGTAATTTTACATTAATTATCCTAAGTCTATGGAGTTAAATGCAATTAGTGAATATTAGTCTGGACTATAAATAAGTTAATTGTCATTAGGTGTTGTTAATGGATGAATGACCAATAGAATGAGGGATTATTTGGAAACACATATTTTGCAATCTAATTGAAGATTAAAGGGGTTTTGATTGTGATTATCATATTTTGATCTAATTCTTCATGATTTTATTCAAGTGTGATTATCTTGGAGTTATAATTTGGTATCAGAGCCTACAGGATCATTGAAGGGTTATAGTTACAACACAAAAACACAAAGAGGAGATTAACTAAACTTTAATCAAAACAGTAAACTGGATTAACCAAGATAAGATACTAAGAACACAAGTAATGCAAGAGACAGAACACAAAGAACACAAGTATTTGGTTTTCAAGAGTGCAGTATATTACCTTCTCTATGTTCTACTACAAGTGTTACAAAAGCATATTAGGAAGATACAAGAACATGAGATACTTATACTACATCATACAACCGGCTATACTTTGAAAGCCAGCTCGATACAATTGACTAGACACAAACAAAATCAATTGTAGAGTCAAAAGGTAGATTGCCTTTTGACTTGTGCCTATGACATGCCACAGCTCACATCCTTATCTATTACAAAAAGGAAAAAAAGTACATAGAGTAGAAAGTTACAGACTCAAGACCTCAATGTACAGTTACCAAAAGCATGGACCTTTTCACCAACTTATGTAAGTTGGTGACTTGCAGAGGTGTAGCAAAAAGGTGTCCAGCTTTATGGAACAGTACATTAGATAAAGCATGTTACTGAAAGTCTTCGGAAGAAATCTGTCTTCATGAGTTGAAGCTTAGGAAGACTTTGTCTCTGAGTCTTCAGAAGACTTCATGTTTGGCTTCGGAAGATATTGGTCTTGGTTTCGGAAGATTTCACACTTAGAGTGATTTTCTGTTTCATGTGTGAAACTTCGTAAGCTTCTTCTTTGATGCACTTGTGCAGCATGCAGGAAAGACTTAAGATGTTTAGGTTGCATCAACCTCTTCATTGATCTCTACAAATTCCCCCTAGGCTGATGCTACCAAAACTCTTTGAGGTGTTCTTATCTGGTTATGGAGCCTTTAAGATGAATTTGAAGGCATACCAGATGTATCCACTAAGTTTGTCATTGTTGTGTTGATAGAACCATCATTTGCAGAGGAGGTTCCAACTGGAGCTGAAGATATATGACTTGAAGATCTTCCTAGCTCAAATCTTGGATGAGGATCACCTGTATTTAAATTTTCTGCAGATCCTGAAACATTCTCACAAGATTTGTTAAAACAGTTGGTAACCAAACCAAGATCAATAACCAATCCGGACCAGAACAAACACACAGGGTGTGTGTTCATTGAAAGTCACATTGGCTGACTCCTTAACAATTCTAGTTCTGAGATTGTATACTCTATAATCTTTAGCTTGGGAAGAGTATCCAATAAAGTGTCCATCATCTGATTTCTCAACAAACTTGGCAATTTGATATTTGGTATTCAAGATGGTGCAAGGACATCCAAATGACCTAAGAAAACCAATGAAAGGTTTCCTCTTGTGCCAAAGTTCATAAGGAGTCTTTCCATGAGTCTTAACCATTAAAACTCTGTTCTACACATACCAGGTAGTGTTGACTGCCTCTGCCTAGAAGGTGATGGGCAGCTTAGAGTCAGACAATATGGTTCTTGCAGCTTCAATCAATCTCCTGTTTCTCTTCTCAGCAACACGATTTTGCTGAGAAGTCCTGGGAGCACTGAATTGTCTTGTAATACCCTTTTCATCACAAAATGTATCAACGATTTGGTTCTTAAACTCGGTTCCTTGATCACATCTTATGATCTTGACCTTGTGATCAGACTGATTCTAAATCTTTAAGATGAAATTCTTTAGAATCTCAGGAGTCTCATCCTTAGTTCTAAGGACGAAAACCCAAGTGAATCTTGTAAAGTCATCTGTGATCACTAGACAGTATAAGGTCCTTCCTAAACTCATTACACTAGTGGGGCCAAAGAGATCCATATGTAACAAGTGTAGCGGTGTAGTGATGGAGTTCTTTTCCTTATGCTTGTGAGATACCTTATGTTGCTTCCCTTTCAGGCATGCAACACAGTGATAATCACTTGTAAACTCTTTCTTTCGCATTCCAGTTACCAAGTCATGCTTAATTAACTTATTCATGTTCTTAAAGTTTACATGGAACATTCTTTTATGCCATAGGAAAGACTCATCACTATTTGCTTTAGATAGAAAGCATGAAACTTCTCCAGAGGGAGAGGTTTCTTGTATATCCATCTTGTACATGTTTCCTTTCCTGGGGGCTCTAAGCATTATATGCTCATGAGGAATGACCACACTAGGCTTAAGAACAATGCGCTCATGCTCAGTAAAGAGCATTTTATGACTCTGATCACAAAATTGAGATACACTTAGAAGATTGTATCCAAGCTCCTTAATAAAATTTACCTTTTCTATGCTGAGCTTACCATTTGTGACCTTGCCACTTCCAGAAATGTAACCACCTTCATCTCCTCCAAAAGTAACTGGTCCTCCATCAATCCTTTCAAAGTTCTTGAGTAGTGACCTATTGCCTATCATGTGCCTGGAATAGCCACTATCTATGATCCAGACATTTTTGTCTGTTTTCAGCTGTCCCTGCACAAAGAAAATGGTTAGTTACATTTGGAAACCCAAGCCTTGCTTGTCTTGGGCTCATTTGCAGAAGGTAATTCAACAGTAATAGATCCTATGGTTGTACTAAGAGGATCTTGAGCTGTTGTTGATGGAGAAATCTTAGTCACTTGGTCTTTCTTAGACATCCACACCACCTTTGGAGTCTTGGACTTGACCTTCAAAACTTTGGAAGCTTTTGGAACTTTGGAAGTTTTGATGACTGAACCTTCGGAAGATTCTGCATACACTGCAACAGACTTCAGTGCTTCGGAAGAACTCCTTTCTTTCAAGACCAAATTTTCTTCCGAAGGGAATTTTCCACTTCCTTCTTGTTAGATTTTGAGCTTCCGAAGGAAACAGGTTTTCCGTCCTAAGCTTGAATCTTCTTCAAACTCTTTGAAGTCTTTGTTTTGGTCATATGTACAGTACCTTTAGGATTGAAGGGACAATCCTTGGCAATATGAGTGGTACTTTCACACATGACACAATTTACCTTCTTCTTCACAAGAACCTTTTCCTTGGAATAGGACTGTCTTTGATCACATCCCTTCTCCACCTTCATCTTTGCAAATGCTGAGACAATCCTCTTAGGCTGAGGACTGTGCTTGGAGTTTGATGGTCCAGGCTGTGCAGCAGATCAGTCTTCTTCCTGCTACTGAGATGAGTTGAACAAGAACTAGAACTCTTAGCAGTAGAGTTTTGGTTTATGTCTTCAGTCCACACCACTTTAAACCCTGCAGAGATAAAAACTTGTTTCTGCATAGAGCCAAAAGTAGCCTTGATCTCTTGAGCCTTCCTTGCCTTTCTTTTGCTCTTTCTGATCAAGTTCTTTCTCATGGACTTGGTCATCACACTCTTTACTTTCTCCTCAGAAGGATAGTGGGCCTTCTTGGAATCCTCCTCTTCACTCTTCTCAGAGGGATTCTTCACTATCTCTTCTTCATCCTCTTCACTCATAGGATCTATGAGAGGAAGCTCATCTTCACAAGTTCCACACCTAGGAGATCTTACTGACAAGATTGTGTGTGGAGGAGCTATGTCATTGGATCCTAGTCCCTGCCTGTTTTGATAGCACACTTTGTTGTGCAGGGATGAGGATATCATGTTCTTGAAGGTCTCTTCTTCAAGAACACTCTTTTTTGCCCTGGCTTTGCTGATCACAAGCTCAGCCTGACAATCAGTTAATTAGTTATGAGATCTTTGATTTTAGTCCTAAAATCTGTGTGGTCATGTTCTAGAACTGAAATGGTTTTCTCTAAGTCCTCTATTTTTAGCTTATAATCATTTTCAGGCTTTCTAAAATTAGATTTTAAACTGTTTAAGGACTCAAGATCGGATCTCATTTTCAAGTTGTAGGACATGTATCTGTTAACTTTAGCAATGCATTTAGGAGTACAGAGATGTTCCAATACCTTGGCTTCATCATGATCTGCCATTAGTGCTTGGTTTGGAGAAGCATCTTCCACCTGAAAGCTCCAGTCAAAGCCTCCTTCTTCAACAGCAACAGCGGCCTGCTGGTTTGACTTCTCTTTCTGGTGAGCTTTGTCAGTGTAGTTTGGTCTGGATTGTGTTTGGACACCATTTGTTCTAGGTGCCTTACACTCTCTAGAAAAGTGGCCCATCAAGTTACAGTTGTAACATTTGACTTTGCCTTTGTCCAGTCCAAACATTCCACTGGTTGTATTGCTTCGAAACTTCCTTCCAGTCCTCTTGTAGAACTTCTTGGCTCTATGAGTCTAGGTTTTCCATGTACTCCAGATCATCTAGATGGATACAGTCTAGGTTTTCAAGAGTGAAAAGAGAGTTCCCACAACTTTCATCAGAAGACACAAAAGCTTGAGAAGAGCTTGTCTCTTGGAATGAGCTTCCTTGAGTGTAGTTCTCCCTTGGTGTCTCTGGGAAGGTGATGAAAGGACCCTTGGGTGAGTTGTCAAGGTAGCAAATGAGATGATGTTTGGGTTCTATGCTATCCCTTTCAACCACATGGAGGGCTGAACCCATTTGATTGCTGGAGTTGCCAAATGAACCTTGCATGTTCATCTCCATCTGGTAGCCACTGAGAATCCCATATAACTCTGTTAGAGTAAGAGTTTTGAGATTTTAAGTTCTCTTCATCACCACACAGTAGTGTGTCCATTGCCTAGAAAATGAGGACATGAACTTCCTTACAATGTTTCTGTTTTCAAGAGAAACTCCTCCATCCACTAGGGTATCCACAATCTCAACGTACCTGAACTACTACTGAGTCACGGTTTCACCTGTTTTGAAGGTGAAGTTTTCAAACTGCTGCTGCAGGAGATCCTTCTTATTCTCCTTGGCTTCAGAAGAACCCTCATACATCAGTTTCAGTGCATCCCACAACTGTTTGGCTGTTTTGCACTTCTTGAAACCTCTGTATACAGAGTTTGGAAGGACCGTTTGAAGAGCTGTCATGGCTTTTCTATCAATCTCTACTCTCATCCTATCTTCATCAGAGTAGTTAGCCACATCTTTGGGAATCATACCAGCACCAGTAGCAGAAGGGGTGCTGGGTATGAAAGGTCCATTCTCAATAGACTCCCACATTCTTGAATCAAGAGACCTGATGAAACCTTCCATTCTTAAACACCAGGTATCAAACTCATCAACAGTGATCAGTGGGGACTTGTTCATGGTTCTAGTTTCCATGTCAGTTTTGGAAAAGGCTGCCATTTGTAAAGTTTAGTATTTGTGTGTGTGAGGGATCTTAAGATGGTGAGATCTTATATCAAGAGCCTGAAATGCTCTGATACGAAATGCAGGATCGTTGATGGGTTATAGTTATAACACAACAACACAAAGAGGAGATTAACCAAACTTTAATCAAACAGTAAACTGGATTAACCAAGATAAGATACTAAGAACACAAGTAATGCAAGAGACAGAACACAAAGAACACAAGTATTTGGTTTTCAAGAGTGAAGTATATTGCCTTCTCTATGTTCTATTACAAGTGTTACAAAAGCATATTAGAA
This sequence comes from Flaveria trinervia, assembly GCA_025506515.1. NCBI lineage: Eukaryota > Viridiplantae > Streptophyta > Magnoliopsida > Asterales > Asteraceae > Flaveria > Flaveria trinervia. The sequence continues at coordinate 57,829 of JACCIX010001135.1, read as the reverse complement.
AGATACAAGAACATGAGATACTTATACTACATCCTACAGCTAGCTATACTTTGAAAGCCAGCTGGATACAATTGACGAGACACAAACAAAATCAATTGTAGAGTCAAAAGGCAGATTGCCTTTTGACTTGTGACTATGACATGCCATAGCTCACATCCTTATCTATTACAAAAAGGGAAAGGTACATAAAATAGAAAGTTACAAACTCAAGACCTCAATGTACAGTTACCAAAAACATGGATCTTTTCACCAACTTATGTAAGTTGGTGACTTGCAGAGGTGCAGCGTAAAGGTGTCCAACTTTATGGAACAGTACATCAGATAAAGCATGTTACTAAAAGTTGTCGGAAGAAATCTGTCTTCATGAGTTGAAGCTTCGGAAGATTTTGTCTCTGAGGCTTCGAAGACTTCATCTTTGGCTTCGGAAGATATTGGTCTTGGCTTCAGAAGATTTCACACTTAGAGTGATTTTTTATTTCATGTGTGAAACTTCCTATGCTTCTTCTTTAATGCACTTGTGCAGCATGTAGGAAAGACTTAAGATGTTTAGGTTGCATCGGCCTCTTCATTAATGTCTACAGAGCCATTTTGGATCAAATTCACTAAAGATTTGAAGATTTTAAGAGACAGAAGTTGAGGTTTTAGTTGTTTTTGTTCAATATCATGTTTTCATCAATTTCGGATCAAATTTGAGTATTACTGATATGGAAATTGATTGAAGTTTGCTTGTGATTGGTTGGAAAGCTCTATTATCATGAGGTTTCAAATCCATTGAGATTTAGTCGATTTCAGATGGATTTCGTGTAGAAAAAGCTTTTCAGCTTCGTCCAGGGAAATTACCAATTCATCCAGCGAAACTGTCTATTCTTTCAGCGAAACTACAAGTGTTTTACACTTTGTAGCTAATTTCAGCATCTCAGCAAAAGTAGTGATATTGAAAGAAAGTTCAACGGTGCTTGTGTGCATATTACAGGCGAAATTGTTGTCAAAAGTATCTTTGAACGAAAGTTCAAGCTTCTTTTGTACAAAATTGTCGGTGAAACTAAGCAGACTAAAGCTTTTGGCCAGCGAAACTGCTACCGAAATTTCCAGCGAAACTACTATCGGCTCAACAAAACTTGAGTTCACAGCGAAACTAGCTCTATTAAACTATAATTTTGGTGAAACTATCATTTATTCAGGGAAATTCGAATGTTAAGACGACTTTTTCCCCTAGGTTGGGATTAATTGAGTTCATCCCGATAAATAAATTTTCATCGATTTTGCAAGATTTATAAAAAACCCTGCATAATCTAACATCAATTCAGCTTGTGTAAGGCCCCGTTCCGAGGACGCTTACAGTTGAATCCTCATCACACATAAAAGATATAATTACATTTGCCTTATGAAAATATTGCAGCGGAAACATTCAAAAATGACATCTCATTTCATTATAAAAACTTTTGCCAAATAATACATCGTCAATCAGTTACAAGATACATTGTTGCATTACATCACAAATGCATTATATAAATGGATGGCATCCCAAAAGAGCTGAGTAGACACCTCATGCCATACTCAGCAATCATTACCTGCCAACTGGAAACACATCAAAGTCAGTGTTGCTGAGTGAGTTCTAGTTTAATAGAATAAAACATACTTTTCATTCGTTAAAACCATTCTTTACTTTCATGTGATCATACATTCCTGTGTACACATAGATAATAGTTATTATTATCTTCTTCATTCGTTCATTCATCATTACGTCTTTTCCTGCCCATCTGATATCTTCCATACCAATACCATGTGCTACACCTCGAACATATGGCTACTGGGCTAAAGTCTATAAATAGACAGCTAAACATGGTGCCACAGGACAAGGGGTAAGCGCTAGAGGTTCTATACAAATAGTCGATCACAAAGAAGGACCCCGATGTGCATCCTCCCGGGGTAGCGAACCCGCACACCGTTAGGCTAACACCTTATAATTGGCATGTGCCAATATCTAATGCTTGCAAGACTTCATTACTTTCATATTTCATTAATGCACGCTTTCATCATGTTCCACTTTTCATTATTTTTCAATGTACATTACATAATACTTCATTTCATTCATTATCATAATACTTAAAGCCATAAGAAAGATAAACATACATCATGACAAGGAACATAACATACACATGCATCAACATCATACAGGGCAACATCATACATATGTAACATGCATAATCATGCAACAACATCATCATCATGCCCAACATGCTCTCTAAGACCTCAACACTCATCTTACATGAACTTACGGGAACCTTTACGTCCAAACCTACATCTGCACTTTCCACCGAAAGTCAGAAGTTAAACTACACTTCTCCTTGGTTTCAACACCCCTATTAGGGTGTATGGACACCCTTCAGTCGCATGGCCTCCATGCGACTAACCATCATGCGAATGGACCAATGCGGATAGACCTCATGCGAATGGAACTATTAGGATGAGCACTTATGCGACTGGACCCTTAGTCGCATGACTCCCCATACGACTAGCCCCAATAGTGCAAATGAACTCTCAATCATGCGAATGGACCTCAATTATGTGAATGAACCCCAATGGCGCATCAATCGGCCGTATGGACTCCATTCGGTCGCCTAGCACTAGCTGGTGCAGAATGCAGTTCATCCCGAACCTAATTTGCCTTTTTCGACCTTCAAGCTCATCTAAACTCATTCTATGCCCAAATCAACCATCCTAAACCTTAGGGATGTATACTACAACACCATTCAAGCACACACAAGCTCACAAGAAAGGCTCAAACAAATCATACACACACATACACATACACAAACGGGTCAAACATGCACACACTCAAAAACCCGATTTCAGATGTTTTCCAGCCCCAAAATCATTCAAAAACATGTAAAAGAGGGGTCCTAGAACTCACATAAACGACCACAACGAGAAGAGCTTTGATTTGACTCGCTCCTCAATGATTTTGGCTCACCCGAACCAACTTTTCTCCCTTTTTCTCTTCTTTCTCTCTTCTCCTCTTTCTTCGGCTGAAAATGTGGGTGTGGGGAGAGGGTAATGGCTGCCCTCCCCCTTTAGATGCCCCCACATACCCAACTTTCTCTCGTTGGCGAGTTTGGTCCCTCGACTTTAAACTTTATTTCTTTTTCTTCCTTCGTCAGCTTCAAAACAAATAAATAACCGGGTGTTACAAGTCCACCCCCTTAAATAGGTTTCGTCCCTGAAACCTGTTATTCCTAGAACAAGCGTCGGTAATGTTGTCTCATTTCTTCCTAACTCTACCATGTTGACTCGGATCCCTTCCTGTGCTTCCACTGTACACGCACAAGATGAACCACTTTATTTCTCAGCCTTTTCTCCTTTCGATCGATGATTGCCACTGGTTGCTCCACATAATTGAGCCGTTCGTATACTTCGATATCATCCAATGGAACAATCGTATCTTCATCTGCCAAGCACTTCCTTAGATAAGATACGTGGAATGTCGGGTGAATTCCACTTAACTCATCCAGTAACTCCAGTCTATAGACCACCTCTCCTACTCGAGCAACGATTCAGAAAGGGTTTGTAGATACATGTGTCCCTAGTTTCTAACATAATGTAATATGTTTTTATTGTCTTAAACATATGTAATTATATGGGTACCTAATGAAATACAATATGTGGTTGTGCTTATAATGTTGAATATTTCATTGGTTGGTGTGTATTAACGCTTATTGAACTGACTATATAGGTTGTGGTTGTTTGAAAGATATATAAATCAATTATTGATTATGAAACACATTCAAACTTAATCATGTGAAGTTCTCATGCGATTGGCCCATGCTAATGGACCATACGCATGAACAACTTCATGCTAATGAACCAGACATACGAATTAACAAGGAAATTGGATCAGTCGCATGATTGTAACATGAGATTGACTCAGTCGCACAACTGAACACTCAGTCGTGCGAATGGATCAACCGCATGACTCAATCGCACGACTGAACCATGCAAATGGTCCAATCGCACGATTGAGAAACCCTAACCTTTAAATACCACTTAAATCATGGAAAAAGGAGACACTTTGAATATTTCGATACCTAAACATACCCAAGCCGTGCAGAGACCTCTAGTAATGTTAGGACCTAGTATTTGACGGAAATACCTAGAGATCACGTGTAAACCAGATCAAATAGTGCGGAATCCTATTTGATTGGCGATCCAATCAGTGAGAACACACGAAGAATCAATCAAGGATTGAAACTAACGTTAGAAATCGATAAGGAATCGATCTAATGTGTTCTATGAAATTGGAGAACGATTTAGAAGGTTTCTGGACGGCTAGGGTTCGTCTGGGATCGTACTTGATCGAGTGTCTCTGTTTTTCACGAATTGAGTTGTATGTATAGGTTGGCACTACTCAATCGTGCGACTGAACCATTAGTTTGGTTCAGTCGTGCGATTGAACCATGCGGTTGGTTCATTCGTGCGACTGAGTGTTCAGTCGTGCGACTGAGCCAATCTTATGTTACAGTCATACGACTGATCCAGTCTCCTGGTTCAGTCGTGCGACTGAGTCAATCGTGTGAAGTTCTTCATGTGTATGGTTCATTCGCACGAGCCATTCGCATGGGAACTTCATTAAGTTAAGTTTGAATGTTTTAGTTAAATAATATAATATTATATGTAATCATTCAAGTAATTATAAACCCAATCAATTCAGTCACGACTCATTCATGAACTATTAAACATTATAACCAACAGACTATCATATCAGTTCATTACTCATACCAACAAGATCTATTATATCACATATCATGATCTAGGGACATACATGTATCAACAAACTCCCCCTTGGACCTAGATCTCTCTAATGTCTTGTTTTCATCATTACTCCTCATATTTCTTGTACTTGTCCTCTTGTGTGACTCCCGCGTGAATATCAAACGCGAAGCAAAGTCGTATAACATTTTGGAACTGGAGGGCTTGTATAATGTCTTGTGTGTCATAGAACAGTGGCCATTTGTATAATGTATAGACATCATTAGCAGACAAGTTAGTTAGCCACATTGGGTCGAATAACCTGACAGTATCCAGTTGATCCCCTTTGTTCAGAACTATGACAGCTTCAGCAGTTCTCCAATCATAGTACCACCATTTGAAGTGTGGAGTGAATCCTGTGGCATTTCCCTGAGAGGGATTCTCGACATAGTGCGAGGAGGACTCCACTTCAACACAATCTTAGGTTTTCCAGTAATGGCATCCATCTCAGACCTTCTAATATACCTTGTAGGTTGTTGAGGTCTGAAGTTAATCCACCTGGTGTGGTACTCTTTCTTTAGGGCAGCCTCAAACCAGCCTGACATATTTCTCGGGTCAGCATACAACAGCTTCAATTTGGCCAGCTGGTTGAGCTCAAATCCTGGTAGAGTCTTTAGATCATGTGGAAATCTAAAGTACTCTATGCCCTTTTCCCTTTTAACGGCATAAACGTTAAGATCATCAAAATATGCCCATGCTATAATCCTGCCTGACACCATAAGATGTTTCTTGACGCTGTAGAACTTGGTGTAGGCATCCCTTTTCAGTGCAGCACGTTGGGCTCTGACTTCTTTAAAACATTCAGCCCACTCAGCCTTTCGAATGTATACGTCATTTTTGAGGCTTGGGCTGTTCCTTCGGTCTTTCCAGCTTCCTGCTCCATCTTGTCTAGTACCTCAAACATATCACTGACTAGGGACTCACCCAGATTGGGGACCACATTACCCTCGTTGTCAGCGTACTGAGGGTACTCTTCAGCAGCAATATCTTCAACCTCAACTTCATCAATGTCATGTAGTTCGTCGTCACTGGTTGAATCAACTGTTGGAGCATCCTTGACAATGTCATCAGGATTGAGTCTGAACATCTCTGCCAGTTGCTCGTTAGATAGGTCGTGAATTATTTCACCTTCTTCAGGGTATAACTCACTGACCTTCTGACAATCCCTTGCAGATCAAGAATCATTGTGAGTTGAGACTTGACGTGTTGAAGGGGAGCAATATCAAACTCATCTCTGTGGTACTTTGGATCTGTTTGATTTACACATTTCACACTCAAATCATTAGTAATATATCAAACAAAATGCATTAACTTAATATAAACATTTAGTACATGGTTTTTCAATACAGAATACAAAAGTAATAAATACATAAACATCCACTATTTACTTTTATCCTGAATACTAGACTCTTCTTGTGAAGGTGCAGAAGCAGAAGCTGACTGATCCTGTCTGTTCTTTGTTCTCTTCTCTTGCCCTGGAGCTGAGACAAATTCAGCTGCTTCTCCTTCTTCAGTGTCTTCATCTGCACACCACTCTTCGGTTTCTCTCATCAGTATCACTGTCATCATCATCATCATCATCATCATCTTCATTATCTCTGTCTCCATCCCTTATCTTTAGAGGTTCCTCCTTTGATCCTTTCTATTTTAGCAAAATGGTCCTCTTAGCTTTTTCCAACTCCTCTATTTGCTTGCCTGCTGCGACACTTTGAGCTCGGAGTTGGTCCATCTGACTGTTCTGAGCAGCCAATTGCTGGGCCTGCTCCTCAATTACTCGATCCTGCTCTGCAATTTTATGCGATTGTGCAGCAGTCAGGTCGGTAAGCTGGCAGATCTGAGTGGTCTTTTTCTCATCAGCCGCCAGCAATCGCAACACCATTCTATTTAAAGCTGACAGCTGTTCCTCTACCCGAGTGGAGGTAGTGGAGATCTATAGGTGTGTGAGGGGTAGACTGAGGGCCCGGTTTGGTGGCTAGTGGTGGTGGTGGAGGTGGTGAATATCGGGTCAGGTCTGGATGATAGTGGTGGTGAGTGTGGGGTGAATGATGTAGTGGTGGCTGGGGTCTGGCTTGTGGTGGTCGGTATGGTGGTGTTTGTTGTCGCTGTGGGGGAAGGTATGGTGGTGGATGGTGTGTCTGCAGAGGTGGTAGTGGTGGAAGGTATGGTGGATGTGGTAGTGATAAATGTTACCCTACGCTTCTTCCTTTTTTGGCCATGGGGTTGAGCCATCCGTTTTCTCCACGTTCCCTTTGAGGTGGATGCTCCCCCTTCAATCCCGCCTGAGGACCCCGGAGCATAAGTTGGATCAGTTTCTGTATCTCCGAAGCCTCTCGGTTGTTCACCAACAACCCTCAACCCATGTTCTGTGGGAACAACTTTCCTTCCCACAGTTCGGGTCAGTGGCTCCTCATCAGATTCAACCTCATCTTCATCGTTAAGAACAAAATCTTGATGAAATCCTGCTGACTCAGTTACTTCAGCAGGTGAGACAGACACAGAGGGAACAGAGTCAGACACAGTGCCTCTGGATGGAATAACATCATCCCCACTGTCATCCTCCTTTGAATCATCAGTAGGGAGGACAATTGGCTCCACGTCGGAGTCACTGTCCTCGTGACGCCATTGGCGTCTCCCCGGTGCCACATAACTTTCATCTGCTAAGTGGCCAATCATTCTTTTCACTTGGGGCTTAATCTGCTTTCCCCTGTAAACTCTCATCCTGCCCAGAGTAGTATCATCCATTATCTCTAAGGCCACTGCGTCATGACTCTCTTTGGGCAACTGTGGCAGCTTCTCGTTGAAGACGAGCTGTAAGAATCGTGGTACATACAACCCCTCTTTTCCCTTTACCTCCAAATTCTCCACCAAGTAAGAAATATATGCTGGAAAAACTGAAGGGGTGGTTCAGAACCAGTGCCACGTAGGCATTTTGAATCTGGTCTGAGAGGTCGTCAAACCCACCCCTCCTCGATGCAACACACTTGAGGATCACATGTGCTAAGTACTTGTACTGAGGGCTCAGGTTGCTCTTGTTGAGCACACCTGAGTTGATATCCCAAGCGTACTTTATCCTCAGGAACCATCCTCTCACTATCAACGGATGTAGTTTAGTAGGATGATCAGCGTCATCCCCGAACTCTAGGACCCTCTAAATGTCGGCAGCAAGATCTCAATATCATGGCCCAGTATAGAGCTCCTGATACAGTACGGCTCACGAGAGCGATCCACCAAGGCATTCTCCCAGAATGCCTGATGGAGTGATCTATAATGCGTGCAAGGAGTGGAGATAGCCTTATGAATCCGGACCGTCTCAGAAAGGCTATAATGTCGGTAAACTCAGCCCTGTTCCTGGTGGTGTGATCCAAATGGGCACAGATGTTGTGCTTTGGATTTATGGTCCACCTTTCTGCCATTTATTTGTAACACACAAGACATAGAACCATTAGTACATAAGACATGAAAACTTCTGTTCTAAGTGTAAAGTTGAAAGTCATTTTGATTCATTCGTGCGAATGAATCATGCCACTGAAGTCAGTCGCCTGTTTGAGTCATGCGATTGAGTTCAATCGGCTGATTGAGACATGCGATTGAGTTCAATCGGCTGATTAAGGCATGCGATTGAGTTCAATCGGCTGATTGAGACATGCGATTGAGTTCAATCTGCCGACTGGACTCATTCGGGTGGTTTAGTCGGTCGAATGATCCAATCGTAAGGTTCAGTCGTGCGATTGGAGTTCATTCGAACGACCAGTCGCTTGCCCCACTGTTCGATTGCCTGTGGGTCGAATCTTGACCAATCTATGTCATTTAACAGTGTTTAATGGTCCATTTGCCTCGTCTACTTGTCACTAATAACCTATTAAACTCAATTTTAACATTTTGCTTATTTACATAGGTGATTAGTCATTTCACAGTTCGGTTCTTGATTCAATCGAGAGTCGCTATTGTAGGTCGGTAATGTGCTGATTTTGGTAGGATTCAAGGAGTAGTGTACCTATAAACGTCACTCGAATGTAAGAATCTTACAGCAATGTATATCAGAATCTGTGGCAATTTTGACAGGGTAACGGTAAAGAACGCGATTTGGATGCTATTGGGAGTGATGAGTGAGATGCGATCGACTAGACCCTTAAATACTGAACCTAGGTTCATTCGGCCGACTGGCCTCATTCGCTCAGTTCAATCGGGCGACTGAGGTTCAGTCGTACGATTGGCCTAGTCAATCGCATTCAGTCGGCCGACTGAGTCTCAGTCGGTCGACTGACTCATTCGGTCTCCTTCATTCGCCTCTTTAGTTGACCGACTGAGCCTCAGTCGTCTACTGTTTCATTCTCCCCCTTCTATTCGTCGAATGGATCATTTCATGTCCATTCGGCGATTGGAAGCCATTCGCATAGTTGGTCGATACCATGATCCACTAGTGCGAATGGGTCACACTTTGTGAGTTTACAGTCATTTTGAACATTTACTATTTGACCCTTTTCACTTTTGATAATAACATTGTAAGCTCTTAACCAATTCAGTCACTTCAGACGTGACCTTTAATTTTGAAAACCATGTGGCCATCTCAGACATGACCCTTTTTAGGTAAGTTAATTCCCTTCTGATTTCCCTGATGTAGTCCGACAGACACACAATTAAAAGATAAACATAGGACTTAAACTAACTACACAACTAAAGTTTATTTTTGGACTTTTTGTGAGAGATAAAACCCTAAGATGGAAATCAAGGGATTTGATTAGGAGCAGACAGCTTTAACTTAGATTGATCATATCTGGACCAACTCAATTTTGGAATCATACAGGAATATCAAATCATTTTAGGACTTGTTATTAAACTCTTTGATGCTTAAATTCTCGGTGTTCATCCAGAGTCGTTAGCAACTTAAGGAAATCATACTGAAACTCTTAGATTTTCACATTGATTTGAACTCTTAAGAATGTAGCCACTAAGATTGTCAGTATATTTGTCCACTTAAATCCATACACAGACTTTTGACGCAGACTGGTGACTGATTTAGGTTTAATTATTTCAGCTAACATTTGTGGATCCCACACTTATATGGTAATCAACATTCCTCAGAGGTTTTGAGCGGTCTACGGGTATTATTACAAGAAGAGACTATTCTTAGAGCTTTCAAAGAGAAGCCTGTCCTCAGGTCAGTGCCATCGCACAGCAGAGAGGCGGCAAACAACAATGAATTCTAGAGTATCTAGGTTATGCTTATCCTCAGGTCAGTGCCATCGCACAGCAGAGAGGCACACAACCTATCCCCTTGTTAGAGTAGCTTATTTTATTTGACACAATATGCACCAACAACATAAGTCATTAGCTTTATTGCATTTGTCTTTCATTTTTTCTTGCTTTGCTCTAATTATGGTCATCCGCACACTTTTGTGGCATTTAAATGCTCACTACCCCTTATTGGAATATATTTGATTGTTAACCAGTGATAAGATGGAAGCCCACAGTCAGTTGAACAACTTAGTTTGATCTTGAGATCACCAATCAGGTCTAATTGTCTATTGTGTTGAATCTACCAACATATCATTTGTGGTCTAGCAGCCTCTAAGTCTACTTTCTCTGTGTCACCTTAGGAGTTGCCAGTTTTCTATCATTTCCCTTTTTATATTGCTTAGACTACACAGACTTATACTTTGAACTTTTGCATCTTTTCAAACCTTAAATTTTAAAATCCCTCTTGATTTGTTCCTGTGTACTATCATATTCCAAAGGTATTGAATCGGTATCACAGATACAATCTACCTTATTTCAGCTAGTTACCCCTTCTCCCTCATTTTTTTTATATTAACTTGCTGACATATTCTCCCCCTAAAATACTAAAATCATTTCGGATTTAATTATTTTTGGATTTTAATAAACAAAATAACATGAGTTTAAATAACAGACAAAATAAAAGAAAAAAAACAGATAACATAAAATAAAATAAACTTTAACGAAACTACATCGGACTACACATTATTCTCATCAGGAATTACCTCACTTTTCTTTTAACGCCGTTGACCTCTAGCAAGTATTGAAAACGTGGTTTATCAAAGGCTTTTGTATAGAGGTCAGCACGTTGAAAATCAGTATTAATTTTAACCACATCTATTAAGGTCTTTTCAAAACAGTCTCTTATGAAGTGGTATTTAATAACGATGTGTTTGGTCTTAGGATGTTGAACCGGATTTTTGGTTACTGCAATTGCAGCAGAGTTATCAACAAAAATAGGAGTAGACGAGAATTTCAAACCGTAATCCCGCATTTGCTGTTGAATCCAAATGATTTGAGACAGCAACTTGCAACAGTAACATATTCGGCTTCACAGGTTGACATGCAACCGATGTCTGCTTCTTACACTGCCATGTAACTAATCTTCTCCCAAAGAATTGACACCCTGCTGATGTAGACTTGTAGTTCATTTTGCAGCCTCCATAGTCCGAGTCACTATACGCTGTGAGCTCAAAATCGTCATCATGAGGATACCACAACCCCAGTGTGGTGTACCCTTTAGATAGCGAAAGATCCTTTTGACCCCGATCAGATGATTGACCTTAGGTTTAGCCTGATATCTAGAACATAAACATGTAGCATACATGATATCAGGTCTTGAGGCAGTGAGATACATGAGAGATCCAATCATTCCTCGGTACATAGTGGCATCTACAAGATCTCCATTCTCATCAGGTGCTATATCATGATTCGTAGCAAGTGGAGTCCCAGCAGCAGAAGCATTCTCCATGTCAAAGCACTGAGAATGTCTCCTACATACTTGGTCTGATGTAGAAAGATCCCATTAGGTGTTTGATCCACCTGTAACCCGAGAAAGAACTTCATCTCCCCCATCGCACTCATCTCAAACTCTTTCTTCATCACTGCTTCAAACTCTTTGCATAACTCTTCGTTCTTTGACTCGAAGATTATGTCATCAACATATATCTGTACAAGCAGTAGCTCACCATCCTTTTCTTTAATAAACAGTGTACAATCAATGACTCCCCTGCGAAAGCCGTGTTTCACAAGATGAGTCGAGAGTTTCTCATACCAAGCTCGAGGAGCTTGATGAAGCCCATATAACGCCTTGTCGAGCTTGTAAACTCTATCCCGATGATAAGGGTCTTCAAATCCCTCGGTTTGACTTACATAGACTGTTTCCCTGATTTCCCCATGAAGGAATGCACTCTTCACATCTATTGGTAGACTTTAATCTTCATGTACGAGGCATAGGCAAGGAAGATACGAATAGCTTCCATCCTTGCCACGGGTGCAAACACCTCATTATAGTCAATCCCCTCGACTTGGCTAAAACCTTGAACCACCAGTCGAGCTTTGTTCCTGATAATGACTCCTTGGTCATCCTTCTTACATTTTAGTACCCATTTGGTGCCAATGACATTAGCACCTTTAGGTCTATCAACCAGAGTCCATACACCTAACTTCTTAAACTGCAGAAGTTCTTCTTGCATGGCACTCACCCCCGCCTCATCATTTAGTGCTTCACTGACATATTTTGGCTCAACCTGCGAACAAACATCGATAAGCACCATCATGAATGTAACCCTTCTCCATAACTGAGGCGTAATCAGCTGAGTATAGTTGATTTCGGGTTTGTACTCCTGATCGGACATCTCCAATAACATTGTCAAGGGGATGATAGACGTTTAGTCGTGATCCTGGAGTAGTCGGCACAGTCACCTCCGAACCAGGTTGTGAACATTTTGTTCTGCATCTGAGGAGATTGGAGTTTGAGGTTCCGAAGTCGAGGGTGCATCACTTATGGATGCTTGTGGACTTTAAGGAACTGGAACCTGGTCCTTCTGACTGTTCTGGTCATCTGCTTCAGTTTCATCTTCAGAGGAGGAGTCACATTCATCGACTACCCCTTCTGACTGAGTAGATGATTCCCTGTGTGCTAGATGGTGTATTTAGAATATCATACATCATCCTAGTAGCTAACTCATCATCCGAGGGAGAGAGAGGGATGTTGAAGGATTTGAAGAATCCATCATAATCGAAGAAGTATGCAGGTCCTTTTCCTGTAGGTGGTGTGGTATATCTCTGAACGTCAACATTACACCACAATTCTACAAGACCCGTTGAGTGATTGTAAACTCGCTTGTTCGGTATGTTGTATCCTAGAAAAATTCCTTCAACTGCCTTCTCGCTGAATTTTCCTTCTTGTGTCTTCTTCAGAAGTGTACACGGTGCGCCAAAAGGTTCAAGATACTCCAAATTCGGTTTGCATCTTTGAAGTAGCTCATAACATGTCTTTCCGTGGCGCTTGACTATTAGGACTCGATTCAGTGTATAACACATTTGCCACTGCCTCGTTCCAGAATTGGATAGGCAGTTTCGAGTCTGCTAGCATAGTCCGTGCTGCCTCTATCAAACTCCTGTTCTTTCTCTCAGCAACGCCATTCATCTGAGGTGTGTAGGCAGAAGTGAATTGATGCACAATTCCCTTTTCCTTGCAGTATGCCTCCATCCCTTGATTCTTGAATTCTGTCCCGTTGTCTGAGCGTATTTGTCGAACTTTTAGCTTGTAGAGTGATTCCAGTGTGGTTACTAATTCCTTGAATGTCTCCAAAGTTTCTGATTTTGATTTCAGAAACATTACCCAAGTGAACCTTGAGTAGTCATCAGTGACCACATAACAGTACACGTCGCATGCAATGCTCCTTGTACTAACTGGACCGAACAGATCCATGTAAGAAGCTCAAGAGGAAGTTCTATTGAATGAACTTTCTTTTCCTTATGAGACTTCTTTGTCTGTTTGCCTTTCTTGCAAGCTACACAAAAGTCAGGAAGTTGGAAGTTCTTGACATTCATCCTCTAACTAAATCCTTCTGAATCAAATGATTCATCTTCCTTGACTAATGTGTCCATTCTCCGATGCCAGGAGATGGAATCCTTCTCAGTAGCTTTAGATAAGAAACACTGAACCTCATGATCCGTTGTGCAGCTGTTGACAGATCCAAGACATAAGGTCTTTATATCTTGAAGCAGTCAGAAGTTGGTCCTCTGGGATCATATATTCTTTCTTCAGCACGTAACACTTCTGGTTATCGAAGATGACTTTAAATCCTTTATCACAGATTTGGGAAACAGAAAGTAAGTTGTTCTGAAGTTGTTGAACGTAGTTCACTTTATCAAACTTAACTTTCTGATTTCCCACTTCTCCCTGAGCTGTGATATAGCCTCCTTTGTTTCCTGCAAAGGAAACATGCCCTCCTTTTATTTGTTGACGTTAGATAAAAAGGCTCTATTTCCTGTCATGTGCCGGATGCTCCGCTGTCTATAACCACGTGTTAGTCTCAGCACTATATCGAACACCCTGCACATACAAAGTAAATGAATCAGTTTAGGTTAGGAACCCAAGCTTTGACTGTCTTGGGTTTCCCAGAGGCATCACACATCATAAACTCCACCCATTGACCCTTAGAGGGTGAGGGTAACTCAGGTTCCTTCTTGTTATCAGTATCAGACACGAGGGTTGACTTTTCTTTCCATAAGCCAGATTTGTGCAATGCCTGTTTATGATAAACAGTCGTCTGGCTTACAGGTTGGACTTTAGGTTCACTAGCTCTTCTAGGTGGAGTTAGAGAACTCCGCTTAGAAGACCTAGGTCTAGAGTCCAGAAGATCAATCTTCTTCCTAGGTGTCTGATAGAAATGACAGTAGGAAGCAATGTGTCCACATTCTCCAGTTGTAGCACGCCTGCTATCAACTTTATGATTAAACTTTCTTTGTGGAGAAGTGCGTGACACTCTAGTAACATCAATCACTTTATTTTTGACTCTTGATGTTTGATGTTTTCTCTGGTTAACAAAATTTACTTTTTGTTTAACTGGTTTTTTGACTTGAAGCATGTGAAAAAGTAACATTTGAAGTCCTTTAGGTTCTGATTTGACTCTATTGACCCTGACTTTAAATTAATTTTCTCAAATTCATTTTCCAGGTTAACACAAGGCAATTTACCCTTTGCCTTTGAAGTGGCCTCCTTTTGTTTCTGACCAGATTCAGTAGATGAACATGAGATGGTCTGGATCAGTAACAAGAGGAGTGTCACCACATGATTCTTGATGGGGTTATTATTTACTGGTCTAGACTTAGTGTTCATCAAGGTCTCAGGTGGTGGTGGAACCACTTTGTAGCCTAATCCCTCCCCGTTATTCCTTTCTCTCACTAAGTGTTGAACTATTGTCAAGAACTAGTCCAACTATGCAGTTTCTGTTTTAATGAATTAACTTCGACTTCTAGAACTGCCTTTTGTTTCTTAGTGTCTTCTAGGGAGTTTAGATAGTACCTAATGTCATTTGCTTGGTTAAAAGCCACTACTTCGGTTTCCCTAAGTTGTTTAGTCAATAGGTCTATCTTTTCTTTATAACTATGCTCATTTTGTTTTAGTACTCTATTAGCCTCAGTGCACAGACGTAAATCTTTTACTATGTTATCATTATGATCTAATAACCTAGTAAATTTTTCATCTATGCTATTTCTAAAAGTGTCACAATCAGACAAGCATGGTTATTAAAAATTTGGTCAGTGGTACTTACCTGAGTTGGGTCAGAAGAGTTAGCCATCAGTGCAGCATTAGATGATTCTGGTTCTGGTGATTCTGGCTTTTCTGTCTCTGATGTGGAAACTTCCTCATTTGGCTTGTAACTGACCTCGGCTGTAGTTGTTTCTTCACTATGTGACATTGCATCTCAACTGCTATATCACCTTCACTCGCAGAATCATCGTCAATATCCTCAACACTGGCAATGTTAGATTCTCCTGGTGAGACAAACCTAAACTCCAATCCTGTCCTTCATCATCATGAGCAGTTAAGGCTTTTGGATCCTTGTTTGATGAAGTAGAACTAGAGGCTTGCTTGTCTTGGCGAGTAAAGGATGAGAACGGGTTCCCATTCCCCGTCTTCTTTGGCTTGACACATTCTCTTTTGAAGTGCCCCTTCTCACCACAGTTAAAGCAGGTCACTTTACTCTTGTCGAAGCCAAAAGGGGTGTCCTTAGTAGCTACAAGTTCTGTCCAGTCTTTTTCACAAACTTCTTCGCCCTCCGGACAGCACTTGCTAAGGCCCACATTATATCCATTCTTTCAAGCTCCATCTCATCCACCTGCTCGTAGTCCTCATCTGCCAGATGGCAGTTTCCAATCTTCCCAACAACAAGTCCATCATATGAATGAACCACTGCTGCTAAGAGATCCATATGCTCTCGTGCTACTTCACGGTCACATTACCGAGGTTCTCGATCTTTAGTTTGGTAGCGTTTGCTTCTGATCCAATATGATGGGTACATGATGACCCAGACGTGTCTGATCCAGAAGAGAAGCATGTGAAGGACCTGACGAGCTAGACACAAAAGTAGTCTGGAGGGGTGCTCCAGATGTCTTAGCTTGAGGCGTGGCGTTGTATAAAGCTGGATTTTGTGTGTACGAAGACTTCTGAGCTCTATACTTCATCCTTAGTGCTTCTTCTCGCAACTTAAGAATGAAGTCATTATATCCAGCTTTACAAGGATTCCATTCTGTCTCAGGTTAGACACGATGTAGCCCACTTATCAGGCAACCCGTGTGCGAAGTTGCTTACTTTTCTCTTCCATGGTAGTAGCCACTCCATGTGTATGCAATTCTCATCAAGTGGTAGAATCTGTCTATGACTCCGTCCAAACTTTCATTACCAATTGATGAGAAGTTATCGAATTCCTTCTTTAAGTCCTTTGCCTTGATTTCCTTCAATGATGCATTACCATCATATCTCTTCTCTAGCGCATCCCACAGTTTCTTGGACTGCTTGTTCTCTGAATACGGTGGAATATGTCTTTGGGGATAGACTGAGTGATCAATGCATAAACTCTTTTCTCTGCATTGTACTTTACTTTCTATGCGTCTGTCATCCCGCTTAATGTTATTTAACTCCATCAGCTCCCACTGGTGTACTATAACCTATCTCAATGGCTTCCCATAGATTAGGATCTACTCCATTAAGGTAGATCTCAAAACGTTGTTTCCAGTGGGGAACTCATCTAAAGTCAAAAGCTTTGGGGTCGTTTATGTGATTCCCCACCTCACTCTCAAGCAACAGCAGATTTCGTATCCTTGAGTCCTTCCCAGCAGTAAGGCTGACATCTGATCTTCCATGACGAATAAACTTATAATCTAATCAACAAACTTTCACTGATGCGACTGAAGGATGCGAATGAGCTAATCGTGCGTATAAGCTCTGCGATTGGTTCAATTGTGCGAATGAACTGGGCGATTGGTTCAGTCGTGCGAATGAATCTGGTGCGTATGAGCTATGCGAACGAACGGTTCAGTCGGCCGAATGAGGGTGCGACTAGGTCCAATAGTGCGTATGAGCAATGCGAATGGAGTCCAGTCGTACGAATGAGTCACTCGTGCGACTGAAGCTGCTGTTTTGCGAAAATTTCTGGGTTTGACGGGTTTCAGCCGTAAAAATTCAAAATTTCACAAGTTCTAATCGCCTAAGTCCGTAGAAACCAAACGTCGATGAGCAGGGAACTTCCAAGATCACTTTTGATGCCAAAGATTGCGTTTTTAGTGTAAAAACACAAACTTTTATGCAATCTTGATTGAATCAACACGTAATCAAGAGCCAATAGCTCTGATACCACTTGTTAGGACCTAGTATTTGACGAAATACCTAGAGATCACGTGTAAACCAGATCAAATAGTGCGGAATCCTATTTGATTGGCGATCGAATCAGTGAGAACACACGAAAATCAATCAAGGATTGAAATTACCGTTAGAAATCGATAGGAATCGATCTAATGTGTTCTATGAACTTGGAGAACGATTTAGAAGGTTTCTGGACGGCTAGGGTTCGTCTGGAATCGTACTTGATCGAGTGTCCCTGTTTTTCACAAATTGAGTTGTATTTATAGGTTGGCACTATTCAATCGTGCGACTGAACCATTAGTTTGGTTCAGTCGTGCGATTGAACCATGCGGTTGGTTCATTCGTGCGATTGGAGAATGAAGTGAGGAATCACAACAAGCCCCTAAAGCTAATCACGTTAAAGAATATCCAAATTCGAAGCAACGTTTCGAGATCTACTTAAATGGAATAGATCCCAATCTATGGGAGTCTTTAGAATGGGGTACAACATGCCTCTAGGAGCTGATGGTGTCAAACTCACACTTGGTGGCATGACTGATGTACAAAATGTCAAATACAATGCCGAAAGAAAGTTTATGCTTTGCTTACATAGTCAACTCCAATGTCAGGATCAGTGATCACAAGTTTGATGTATTAGAGCGTAACACAGCGGAATAAGAACAAGAATTAGACAAATTGTAGCAAGAATTTGATACTCGTATGCATTAAGAACAAATACGGTTATAACGAGAGAATATGTTTCTGTAACAAGGAATGTTTCTATAATATCGAATATTTTTGATCAAATCATTCTGCCTATTACAATAGGTTGACAATCCTTATATGGAAACAGTGCCAGAAACAGAAGCTGATGGCTTGGGAGTTTTGAGTGGCTGAGTGTGTGGGAGACCTTCAGGTGAAGGTGCCATTTATGGGTTTATGTTGGTGGCAGATGGACTTGCTTCTTGAGAGAATTGGTCAAGTAGTCTTTGTAGTCTACTGACTTCTTCCTCAAGAATTGTGTTCTAGGCCAGAATATCATAAAAGAAGCCCAGGTCATCATCAGCAGATGCTGAATCACCTGACCTCCTGCTTGTAGCAGGATGTACATGCACTGGGTGTAGAGCAGTTTTAGCATGTGCCCCTGTTTCTTGGAACTGGGGACTTCCAGCCTCAGGACTATGTCCTTCATCAGCTGTTGCCTCTAGTGAGGTCTTAGCTATGTTACCAGCCTCATTCTGATCATGTGCTGATTCAGAAGAGGTGGCAGCCTCACTAGATGTTCTAATCTCCATATCCACACCAGGAGATAGAATGTGTAAACCCCGGTGCTGTGGGTTGTTAGAAGCATGGTGATCCTCGTCCTCAATAGTTGTGGTTCTCCCCTTTGTTGGTGGTTGTTGGGGAGGAGGAGAGGCATGCAACTGAGTCAGCACGTTTGCAATGATAATGGTTGGACTTTGTGGGGCGGTTGCATGGGGAGATGGGGTAAAAGCAGTGTGCACCTGGGGAGAATGGTGCTCTTTAATGGCAATCTCCTCAAATGAGGAAGATCCCAGATTTGTGGGTACCCCTTCTGTGGTTGCTGCAGGCTCCTTTTGAGAGGAATCCTGAGCGGCTGTGGCTGGTGAAGTCCCTGTATCCACTTGGGGGTTATAACCAGTGGATATAGCCTGCGTTTGTGTTACAGGGGCATCCTCAGGGGACTCATTTCCCTGAGTAGCTTTTTTGTCTTCTTTTTAGTGGGTTTGGTGGGGACTTTGGATTTGGAGGTGGTGGCTGTGGGTTCCAGTTGCGTGGGTTTGCGCAGCTTGGCAGCCATTTTGAGTGATTGGTCAGAGTTGTGCCAGGAGTATACTTCAGGCAATACAGCCGTAGCAAGGACTCCCAGGCCAACAAGTCCCTCAGCTTGAAGCTGGTTTTCAATTATGGCCATTATGAACCGAGGATATAATATCCAATGGTTAGCAAGTTGTTTTTTGGCCATATCCTTAAGCTCTAAAAATAGTATTTCAGAAAAATTTAAAGGTTGTTGCTTAAGGATGGATTACATTACCTGTTGCCACCTTGTGGACATTTTATCCCATGATGAAGTCTTGGAGGCAAGGCATACATTTACCATATGAAATATGAGACGTTCGGCATCCGGGAAATGTTTCTTCAGTATGGTAGATGCACTCAGGTTACCCTGGTATCCATGGTGGGCAAATGATTGATCTGTTGTGCCCTTTGGATAACTAGTTGGGAAAGTGGCATCATCCAGATTAAGGGTTTGGCGAAGAGTGTCTGGAGTAATGACCACTTTTTGGCCATGGACAAACGATTGAAGAGACTATGTGTCATTCTCCTCAGAGACCAGAGTGACGTTTGTCCAGAATTGGTTAAGGGATTCGGCATATATGGTGGGATTTACCAGAAAAGCCGTTTTGTAGGGTGACTGAACCATTAATCAATGGCGTTGTGAAACTTGGTCCAGTATGGCGATTTGGTGAGATGTGCGACACAGTTGTGTCGTGGTTTTAGGTGCATGGTCGCCATTGATGAAGAGAGGGTAGAGAGTTTTTGAACGTTAGGTTGGAGAAGAGAAGATAAAAACTCCGAAGGTGGGATAAGGTATTTAAAGGGTAGGGTTAGAAAACGACTGAAGGTTTTGGTGTTAGTCATCAGTTGTTGAAACTACTGATGACGTGGTATTAACTTTTAGAGGTTGGAATGACTGACCGTATTGGTGTGATCAGCATTGTTATAAAACAACTGAAGACGTGGTTTTAACCGTCAGACGTTGAAACAGCTGAAGTCTCTGATTTAGTCATCAGTAGTTATAAAACTACTGAAGACAGTTTTGACTTCAGGTGATGAAACAACTGAAGACTTGGTATTAGTCATCAGTAGTTGTAAACTACTCAAGACAGTGGTTTTGTCAGCAGTTGTTGTAAACAGCTGAAGACTTGGTGTTAGTCTTCAGTAGTTGTAAACTACTGAAGACATAGTTTTGGCTTCAGTTGTTTTAATGAAACAGCAGTTGTAGAAACAACTAAAGAGTAATTACTCATCAGTTGTTTTCGTCAATTCATAGCTTTTCAGCTGTTTCACACTGTCCTCAACACTTAATCATCAGACTTTTCATCTGCTTTTCAGGTGTTTCATAGGACATCAGTACTTATCTGCATTTCTGACATCAGTAGTTGTAGCTGCATCAACTGTTGTGACTACATCAGCTGTTGTAGCTACATCAGCTGTTTTAACAGATAAAGTACTTCAGTACTGGTGAGGTATGTAGCCTTCAGTAGTTATAAAACTACTGAGGGTAAAAGAAACTCATTAGTACTTATATGTGACAATAATGAACTAATGATCATCGGTACTTGTGAGCTGAGATCATCAGTAGTTGTCACTTATTCTAGCTGCAGCATACCAAGCCTTAACACCAGGTTGTGGAAAGTTGAACTATCCAAAGGCTTAGTAAAAATGTCTGCAAGCACATCAGCACTAGGAACAAATTTTGGATCAATCAGACCTTTTTCAAAACAATCTCTAATAAAATGGTGTCTGATTTCAATATGTTTAGTCCTAGAGTGCTGGACAGGATTATTGACAATACAAAGAGCTGAAGAGCTATCCATTTACATTGGGGTCTTAGTCTCTATTATGCCATAATCCAATAATTGGTTTTGAAGCCAGAGTACCTGAAATGTACAGCTTGTAGCGGCAATGTACTCTGCTTCAGCAGTTGATGTAGCAATTGAGGTCTGTTTCTTGCTCTGCCAAGAAATCAAGCAGTTGCCTAGGAATTGACATCCACCAGAAGTTGATTTCCTGGTCAACTTACACCCTGCATAGTCACTGTCAGAAAAAGCAACTAATTTACCAGAATGTCTAGTAGAATACCATAAACCTAGAAATGGAGTGCCTTGCAGATATCTAAAGATCCTCTTGATTGCAATCAAATGAGACTCCTTAGGTGTAGCCTGAAATCTAGCACAAACACATGTAGCAAACATAATATCTGGTCTAGAAGCTGTTAAATACATCAAGGACCCAATCATACATCTGTAAAGTGTTTCATCAACCACTTTACCTTTCTGATCTGTATCCAGTTGTGTGGTGCTGCACATGGGGGTAGAACAGGGCTTACAGTTTTGTAAATCAAATTTTTCCAAAAGATCTTTTGTGTATTTGGACTGATGAATGAAAATTCCATCAGCCTTTTGTTTGATTTGCAAACCCAGAAAGAACTGTAATTCTCCCATGGCACTCATTTCAAACTTCTGTTGCATCAACTTTGTAAAGGCGTCACACAACTGTGGATCAGAGGATGCAAAAATAATATCATCTACATAAATTTGAACAAGTAGATTATGCTGCCCAGCTTTCTTAATGAATACAGTCTTATCTATGGAGCCTCTAGTGAAATTATTTTCGAGAAGAAAGTTTGATAATGTCTCATACCAGGCTCTAGGAGCTTGTTTCAACCCATAAAGAGCCTTATCAAGCTTATACACCCAATTAGGATGTTTATTGTCCTCAAAGCCTGGTGGTTGACATACATAAACCTCTTCTTTAATTTTCCCATACAAAAATGCACTTTTGACATCCATTTGAAAAACTTTAAGGTTTTGATAAGCAGCATAAGCTAAAAACAATCGAATTGCTTCCAGTCTGGCTACAGGGGCAAAGGTTTCATCATAATCAATACCTTCTTCTTGTGCAAACCCCTGAACAACCAGTCTGGCCTTGTTCTTAACAATAAGCCCATTTTCATCAGTTTTGTTCCTAAACACCCATTAGTGCCTATTGCACACTTACCTGGAGGTAGAGGAACTAGTTCCCACACTTGTTGTTTCTTGAACTGAAGAAACTCAAGCTACATGGCATCAACCCATCCATTGTCCTTTAAAGCAATGTGATAATTCTTTGGCTCTTGCTGACTGATGAAAAGAGCATAGAAGCAGAAATTTGACAATTGACTTCTGTTGATACGCCAGCAGTGATAATTCAATCTCTATAACCGTTTCTTGTAAAAAAATACTAATTCAATCAAACTTGGATCTTGAATAGCAGTTTCAATGATCAATTATTAGATCGATCAATGATTAACCTACTCTGATACCATTTGTCAGGATCAGTGATCACAAGTTTGATGTATTAGAGCGTAACGCAGCGGAATAAGACCAAGAATTAGACAAATTGTAGCAAGAATTTGATACTCGTATGCATTAAGAACAAATACGGTTATAACAAGAGAATATGTTTCCGTAACAAGGAATGTTTCTACAATATCGAATATTTCTGATCAAATCATTCTGCCTATTACAATAGGTTGGCACTCCTCATATAGAGTGCAATCGTTGCTGTTATCACGGGAAAGTGACAACTGGCAGATCTATTACAAAAATAACTAACTCTTAACAAACTACTGAAATGTTCACAACTACTGAGAACATATCAGAGTGTTAAGTACAAAATATGAAACTACTGATAAGAAACTACTGAAACTACAACGACTGAAGAACAAGCTCTTTAGTCTTTTTACAAAACTACTGAAAAACATAAAACTACTGATGAGCACAACAACTGAAGGAGTATTCTTTAGCTGTTGTGTCAAACTACTGAACAGATAAAACATAAAACTACTGAAAGGTAAACCGTCATAACTACTGAAGAAGACCTCTTCAGCTGTTGTGACAACGTCTGATACTTTGGTCTTCAACACTTGTGTCTTCAGACTTGTCTTCAGCACTTGTGTCTTCAGCACTTGTCTTCAGACTTTGTCTTCAGCACTTGTCTTCAGACTTTGTCTTCAGCACTTGTCTTCAAACTTTGTCTTCAGCATTTGTCTTCAGACTTGTCTTCAGCACTTGTCTTCAGACTTTGTCTTCAGCACTGTCTTCAGACTTTGTCTTCAGCACTTGTCTTCAGACTTTGTCTTCAGCACTTGTGTTCAGACTTTGTAATCAGCTGTTGTCTTCAGCTGTTGTGGTCTTCAGTAGTTGTTGTGACGTCTGTGGGACTTGAAGGTTTTTCTGATCCATCTCATTGGTTCTTTTGGTCCAACATCATTGAAGGCCATAAAGGTTAAGTCTTTAAAGAAGGAGTTTGACAACTTCTCCTCAATGGGAAGAGAAAGCCTTGATGATGTTATCGATAGGTTCTACCACTTGATGAGTGAGATGAACACTCATGGAGTATCGACGTCAATTGAGGACAAAGTGTCCAACTTTGCTGACGGGCTGCCGGAGAAATGGGTGTCATTTGTCTCCAATCTCAGACAGAATGGTTTGCTAACGAAGTTAGATATCAATGACTTCATTCTGAAGCTGCGAGAGGAAGAACTAAGAATGAAGTATAGAGCTCAAAAGGCTTCTTATGATCAGAATCCTGCATTGTACAATGCGACTCCTCAAGCCAAAACATCTAGAGCACCTCTTCATAGAGGTTTTGTATCAAGCTCGTCTGGTCCTTCACCAGCCTCTACTTTAGGGTCAGTAACGTCAGGGTCGTCTGGTACCCAATACATTGCATCTGAAGCAAATGCGGCAAAGCTGAAGACTGAAAACTTCGGCAATGTGATAGTTGAGGTAGCTAAGGATTACATGGATCTCTTAGCTGCGGTAGTCCACTCCTATGATGGACTAATTGCTGGTAAAATTGGGAACTGTAATCTGGCTGATGAAGATTACAAGCAAGTGGACGAGACAGAGCTGGAGTGGATGGACATAATGTGGGCCTCAGCAAGTGCTGTCCGGAGAGCTAAGAAGTTTGTCAAAAGACCGAACAAAATTTGATTGCTACTAATGACACTACCTTCGGCTTTGATAAAACCAAGGTAACTTGCTTCAACTACGGTGAGAAAGGGCACTTCAAAAGGGAGTGCATGAAGCCAAAGAAGACCGCCAATGCGAAACCTTTCTCCTCCTTCAATCGTCAGGATAAACCTACTAGCAGTCCTACTTCATCAAGCAAGGATCCCAAAGCCTTGACTGCTCATGATTATGAAGGACAGGACTGGAGCTTTCAGTTTGTCTCACGGGAGAATCCAATATTGCTAGTGTGGAGGATATTGATGATGACTCTGCTAGTGAAGGAGATATTGCAGTCGAACTTGCGATGTCAACATCAGAAGAAACTGCACTAGTGGTCATCTATCTTCCTGAAGAAGGGAAAACTACGACAACATCAGAATCACCAGCTCAAGAAACACCAGATTCTGCATTGATGGCTAATTCAGCAGAATCTTCTCAGGTAAGTACTACTGACCAACTTTTCAATAATCATGCTTGTTTTGATTGTAATAAATTTAGGGAAAGCATTGATTTAAAATTTTCTAGGTTATTAGATCACAATGATAACTTAGTAAAGGACTTGGAACTATGCAATGAGGCTAACAAAGTGTTAAAACAAAATAAGCATAGTTACAAAAAAAAGATAGACCTTTTGAACAAACAGCTTCGGGAAACAGAAGTTGTAGCCTTTAACCAAGCTAATGACATTAGGTACTATCTAAAATCCCTTGAGGACACTAATAAACAAAAGGCAGTTTTAGAAGTAGAAGTTAATTTCCTAAAATAGAAACTGCATAATTGGACTAGTTCTTCACACATAGTCCAAAACTTAGTGAAAGAGAGAAACAACGGGAAGGGATTGGGTTATAAAGTGGTTCCACCACCACATGAGATCTTGATGAACGCAAAATGTAAACCGGTTAATGATAATCCAGTCAAAGATCATGTGGTGTCTACTCCTCTTCTAAGGGATCCAGATTCCACATGTTCATCAAATGAATCTGCTACTAAACAAAATGAGGCCACTAGTAAGGTAAAAGGTAAAATGCCTTGTGTTAATTTGGACAAAGATTTTGAAAGGGTTAGTATAAAGTCTGGTTCAAAACTATCAAATCTGAACCTAAAAGGACCAGTCATGTTAACCAATCACGTGCATCATGTCAAAGTCCTGATAATAGAAAAGAAAAAGATGTTAAAATTGTTAAAGCAATTAACTTTGTTAAACCAGACAAAACATCTAAACAATCAGAGTCAAAACCCAAACAGAGTAAGGTCAACCGGGTGTCACATACATATCCACAAAAATAGATAAATTGTAAAGTTGAAAGCAGAGTTTGCTACAGTTGTTGAGAGTATGGACACATTGTATCTCATTGTCCTTACTGTCAGACACCGAGGAGGAAGGTTGAACTTCCTGAACAAAAACCTAGCTCTTTTAATAGGAACTCAGTGATGCCACCTAAAAGAGATAGTAAACCTAAAGTTCAACACATTAGCCAGTCGTTTGTTTATAAGAAATAGGCCTTACACAAAGCTGGCATATGGAAGGAGAAATCAACCTCATTGTCTGATAATGAGAACAAGAAGACATCTGAGCTTTCCTCACCCTCGAACGGTCAATGGGTTACATTTATGATGTGTGATTCCTCTTGGAAACCCTAGCCAGTGAAGGCTTGGGTCCCTAACCTGAACTAACGTTTTCAAAATGAATGAGCAGGGTGTTTGATATAGTGCTGAAACTAACACGTGGATTATAGACAGCGGAGCGTCCAGTCACATGACAAGGAACAGGATCTCTTATCAAATGTCAAATAGATAAAAGGAGGTCACATTTTTGTTTGCAGGAAACAAAGGTGGGTACATCACAACTCAAGGGGAAGTAGGAAATCAGAAAATAAAGTTTGACAAGGTAAACTACATTCAACAACTTCAAAATAACTTTCTTTCTGTTTCTCAAATTTGTGATAAAGACTTTAAGTGGTATTTGATAACAAGAAGTGTTATGTCCTCAAAAAAGGACTATGTCATCCCGAATGATCAAGTATTAATGTCTGCCTCAAGATATAAGGATCTTTACGTCTTGGATCTATCAAAGGCCTCCACAACGGATCAAGAAGTTCAGTGCTTCTTGTCAAAAGCTACTAAGAAGGAATCCATCTCCTAGCATAGGAGAATGGGACACATTAATCCACGGAAGATGACTCACTTGATCCAAAATGATCTAGTGAGAGGAGTTAACGTCAAAAACTTCCAACTTCCAGATTTCTGTATTGCATGCAAGAAGGGAAAACAGACGAAGAAGTCTCATAAGGAAAAGAAAGTTCATTCTATTGAACTTCCTCTTGAACTTCTTCACATGGATCTGTTTGGTCCAGTGAGTACAAGAACCATCGCAGGCTACTTGTACTGCTATGTAGTTATTGATGACTACTCGAGATTCACTTGGGTGATGTTTCTAAATTCCAAATCAGAGACAATTGAGTCATTCAAGGAATTAGTAACTACTCTAGAGTCCCTATACAAGTTGAAGGTACGTCAAGTGCGCTTAGACAACAGAACCGAATTCACGAATCAATGGATGGAGGCTTACTTCAAGAAAAAGGGAATTGTACATCAGTTCACTTTCGCCTACACTACTCAGATGAACAGCATTGCTGAAAGGAAGAATCCCAACTTGATAGAGACAGCACGGACGATGCTCGCAGACTCCAAACTACCTATCAAATTCTAGAATGAAGTAGTTGCAAATGCATGTTATACACTAAATAGAGTTTTGCTAGTTGAACGCCATTGAAAGACATGCTACGAGTTACTACAACGACGTAAACCTAATCTAGAGTATCTTGAGACGTTTGGCGCTTCGTGCACCCTACTGAAGAAGACTCAGGAGGGAAAATTCAGCGAGAAGGCTAATGAAGGTATCTTTCTAGGATACAACATACCAAACAAGAGGGTCTATAGCAACTCAACGGGTCAGGTAGAAGTGTGGTGTAATGTTGATGTTCAGAGATACACCACACCACCTGCTGGAAAAGGACCCACCTTTTTTTTACTATTATTGATTCTTCAAGTCCTTCAACATACCACTCTCCACTTTTATGATGAGTTAGCAACTAAGATGATGTATGATGTTCTAAACACACCATCTCAGGAATCTACATCATGAGGACTACAAGGCGATCCATCTAACAACTCAGGGGGAGCACTTGAAGATAGTGACTCTTATTCTGATGAAGAAGATGTGGAGACTGATCAGAACAACCAGGAGTAATAGGTTCCTCCTTCAGAAAGTCCATAAGCATCTGACATTAATACCTCTGAATCTTTGGAACCTCAGATTCCTATTGCCTCGGATACTGAACCAAATGTTCATAATCTTCATTCTGAAGTAGTTGCTCCAACCACTCCTGGATCACGACTAAATGTGTATCATCCTTTGGATATTGTCATTGGAGATGTGAGATCAGGAGTTCAGACTAGAAATCAGTTGTATTCAGCTGATTATGCCTCAGTGATGGAAAAGGGCTATCTTAATGATGGTGCATATCGTTGCTTTGTGTCTCAGTTCGAGCCAAAGTATGTTAGTGAAGCCTTGAGTGATGAGGCATGGGTCAGTGCAATGCAAGAAGAACTTCTTAAGTTCATGAAGTTAGGTGTATGGACTCTGGTGGATAGACCTAAAGGTGCTAAGATCATTGGCACAAAATGGGTCTTGAAATGCAAGAAAGATGATCAAGGAGTGATTATCAGAAACAAGGCTTGACTTGTTGTTCAAGGATTTCGACAAATCGAGGGTATAGACTACGCTGAAGTGTTTGCACCCGTGGAAAGAATGGAAGCAATCGTATCTTCCTTGCCTACACATCGTATATGAAAAGTAAAGTTTATCAACTTGATGCGAAGAGTGCATTCCTTCATGGTGAAATCAGAGAGACAGTGTACATTAGTCAACCCGAGGGATTTGAGGATCCATATCATCAGGACAGATTTTACAAACTCGACAAGGCTCTTTATGGCTTCATCAAGCTCGTAGAGACTGGTATGAGAAACTCTCGACTCACCTTGTGAAACACGGTTTTCGCAGAGGTGTCATTGATTGTACACTGTTCATAAAAGAAAAGGATGGAGATTTACTGTTTGTCCAAATCTATGTCGATGGCATAATCTTCGGTTCAAAGAACGAAGATCTATGTAAAGAGTTTGAAGCAATAATGAAGGCTGAGTTTGAAATGAGTGCCATGGGAGAGAAGAAATTCTTTCTCGGCTTACATGTTGATCAGACACCCAAAACGGATTATCCTACATTAGACCAAGTATATAGGAGATATCCTTAGTTGGTTTGACATGGAGAATGCTTCCGCAGCTGGGACTCCACTTGCTACAAACCATGATGTAGCACCCTACGAGAATGGTGATTTGATTGGTGCCACCATGTACCAAGGAATGATTGGATCTCTCATGTACCTCACTGCCTCAAGATCTGAAATCATGTATGCGACATGTTGATGTTCAAGTTATCAAGAAAAGCCAAAAGTTAACCATCTCATAGGTGTAAAAAGGATCTTTCTTTATCTGAAGGGTACTCCAACACTTGGGTTATGGTATCCTCATGACGATGACTTCGAGCTAACAACATATAGTGACTCGGATTACGGTGGCTGCAAGATGAACTACAAGTCTACATCAGCGGGATGTCAATTCTTTAGGAGGAGATTAGTGACCTGGCAGTGTAAGAAGCAGACCTCGGTTGCTTTGTCAACTTGAGAAGCCGAATACGGTGCTTCTGCAAGTTGCTGTTCACAAATCATATGGATTCAACAGCAAATGCGGGACTGTGGTTTGAACTTATCTTCTACTCTTATTTTTGTTGATAACTTTGCTACGATTGTAGTAACTAAAAATCTGGTCCAACATCCTAAGGCCAAACACATCGACATAAAATATCACTTTATACGTGATTGCTTTGAAAAGAACCTAATCGATGTGATTAAAATAAATAGTGATTTTCAACACACTGACCTCTATACAAAGGCTTTTGATAAACCACGTTTTCTATATCTGTTAGAGGTCAACAACGTTAAAAAGAAAAGTGATGTAATTCCTGATGATGACCATGTGTAGTCCGATGAGTATAGCAAATTATCTTTTTTGTTTTTTTATTTATCTATTTTATTTAAGTAGTCAAATTAAATTAATGTTATTTTGTCGCCTATTCAAATCCTAAAAAGCATAAATCGGTTACAGTTTTAGAATTTTAGGTGGAGAATAGGTCAGTTACTAACATTAAAGGAGGAGAGGATTGCTCATAGAAAGTAGGTCGTATCTGTGATACCGATTAATGACTTTGGAAAATGATAGTACACAGGTACAAATCACTTGGGACATTAAAATTTATATAAAATAAGATGTGAAGTTCAAAGTATAAGTCTGTGTAGTTTTAGCAATATAAAAGGAAAAACGATAGTAAAACTAGCTACTACTAAGGTAACACAAAGAAAGTACACCTAGATGTTAGACCACATATGATATGTTGGTAGATTCAACACTATAGATGATTAGACCTTGTTGGTGATTTCAAGAATAAACTAAGTTGTTCAACAAGTTGTGGGCTAAACATCTTATCCCTGGTTAACACAATCAACAAAATTCCAATAAGGGGTGACGAGCAGAATACACGCCACAAATATGAGCGTAAGACCAAAATATGAGCAAGAGCAATCAAACTAATAACTTATGTTGTTGGTGAGAATTGTGAAAAGATTAAAATTGCTCAAACAAGAAGTCAGGTTATGTGCCTCTCTATTGTGCGGTGGCACTGACTTGAGGATAAGCATAACCAATATATTCTAGACTTCATTGTTGTTTGCTGCCTCTCTGCTGTGCAGTGGCACTGACCTGAGGCTTGGCTTCTCTCTGAAAGTTCTAATAATAGTTTCTTCTTGAAAACTACCTTGAGACTGCTCAAAAATCTCCCGAGGAATGTTAATTACCATATAAGTATAGGATCCACAAATGCTTGTTGAAATAATCAAACCTTAAACTATCACCAATCTGTGTCAAAAGTCTATGTATGGATTTAAGATGACCAGAATACTGACAATCATCGTGGCTACAATTCTTGAAAGTCCAAATCAATGTGGGGATCTAATAGTAGTAGTATGATTGTCTAAACTTGCTAACGACTCTAGATGAAAAACAAGAATTGAGCATCAAAAGGTGTTGATAACATGTCCCAAATGATTTGACTTGCCTTTATGATTCCAAATTGAATTGGTCCAATTATGGTCAAAATAATTGAAGCTGCTTATTCTGGAACCAAATCCATTAGATTTCTATCTTAGGATTTACACCTCACACAAAACATCAAAAAGAAGTTTTAGTTTTGTATTTCAGTTTAAGTCCTTCAATTTGTTTAAATTTAGTCAAATTCAGTTTGTTTGATATCGGACTACGTCATGAAATTCAATAGGGGATTTAATCATCTAAAAGGGTAACCTCTGAGGCGACCACACGTGTTTTCAAAGGTAATATCAGTCACGTCTGAGGTGCTCAACAGTTTTTAAAGTTAAAATGATCATGTCTGAGATGATCAAATGCTCAAAATGTTCATTCAAAAGGTAAAAAGGGATTAAGTGAGAAATGGTCATAAAGTCAAAATCATGATAATGATCCAATCGCACGACTGGACCATGAGTATGGACCAACCGTACGAATGGACAAATACTCATACAATAAACAGCCGAATGGCACATGAGTATGAACCATTCACCCGAATGGCTTATCAGAATGAGCCAGTCGACCGAATAGAACTGTGCGAATGAGTGAGTCACCCGACTGAAATCCAGTCGGCCGACTGAATGTGATCGACTGTGCCAATCGCACGACTGAGGTCCATTCACCCGAATGAACTGAGCGAATGGGTCCAGTCGGCCGATTGAAATCAGATTTAGAATATATAGTGCCACAGTCGATCGAATTCAACTCATCACCCCAATCGCCCTAATATCGCACAGCCTACCGTTACTCTGCCAAAATTTCCTCTGACCTAATTTACTCACATATTTTGATATTCTGACATTCGTTGGTGTTTATACAGGTAATATGTGGTGTGAACATGACAAAAACTGCTTCGATTAGACTTCAAAATCGAGAAATTGGCCCTAACAAGACCCGAGACCTTAAATGGACTAATAACCTAACTAAACCAAGTAAAATGTGAAATAAAGGTTATTAGGTTATTAGTATATTGAATGCTAGTCTAAAGAACCATTACACGACGTCTAATTTCAAGAATTAGTTAAAAATCGAATCTCAGTCGACCGAACAGTGGGTCATGCGACGGACACCAGGATGAACTCCAATCGCACAATTGAGTTGGTCGAATGGTTCAATCGACCCAATGGATCATACCGATGAGCTCAGTCAGCCGACTGAACCAATCACAGGCTCAATCAACCGATTGAACTCAGTCGCCTGCTCAGTCACCCGACTGAATCCAGTCGTATGCCAAGTCAACCGACTAAGCATAGTCGCATGGTTCAATCGCATAGATGAACCAGAATGAAGTCAACCAAGTTAATTTGAACTGATTTGTGTTGAGTGGTTATCTAATGTCTACGTGTTTTGTGTTACAGATTATAGCTGACAGATGGTCCATCAACTCCAAGCACAACCTATGTGCTCATTTAGACGCCACGACTTGGAATGGTGCTGAGTTTTGAGGGATCCTTGCTTTCCTCAAGCGATCCAGGATCCACAAGGTGATATCCACACCATGAACTCCTTACCGGTCTATTCAGCAGGCCTTCTGGGAGGGGGCATCGGTTGACCGCTCTCATGAGCCGTACAACATCTAAAGTTCTATCTTTAGGATGGATATTGAGATCACTGCTGCGGACATTCAACGAGTACTTGGGTTGGGTGATGATGCAGACCACCCCACCAGACTTCACCCGCTGATGGTGAGAGGGTGCTTCTTGAGGATGAAGTACGCTGGGGATATTAACGCAGGTGTGCTCAACAAGAGCAACCTGTGTCCCCAGTACAAGTACTTGGAACATGTCTTCCTCAAGTGCTTGGCTTCGCAAAGGGGTGGGTTTGAGGATCTTTCAGACCAGATTCAAAATGCCTATGTGGCACTAGTGCTGAACCACCCTTTCAGCTTTTCTAGCATGATTTTCTCTTACTTGATAGAGCACTTGGAGGCGAAGTGCAAAGAGGGTTTCTGCATGTACCCTAGGTTTTTACAGATGATCTTTGATGAAAAGCTGCCCACACTACCCAAGGAGACCCACGACGTTGTGTCATTAGAGATCATGGATGATACGACACTGGGTCGTATGAAGGTATACCGGGGAAAGCAGGTCAAACCCCCGGTAAAGAGACTCATCTGCCATCTGGCCAAGTTGGACTACGTGGTGCTAGGGAGGCGTAAATGGCGCCACGTAGACAGTGATTCAGATGTCGAGCAGCTGTAGCTCCCTGTAGACAACTCTGACGACGACGACAGCGGTGAAGATGGAGCTGCAGGGCCCACTCAACTGACGGCCCCCACTGCTGATATAGAAGCTCTAGCATCCACCCAAGGTGGAACAGAGGCTGAAAGGTTCCATCAGGACTTTCGTCTTGATAAGGAGGAGGAGACAGACGAGGAGCCTTGACTCGTTCAGTGGGGAGCAGGGTGGTCTCCACCGACCGAGGTATTCGGGAGGTTGGTGGACGCCCTGGCGAGTCTGGGGAGGCTGACACTGATCCTACCTATGCTCTATCAGCCCAGCAGTGTTCCAGGGGGAGCATCCATCTCGAGGGGCTCGAGAAGAAAAGGTGGCTCAGCCCCACGGTTTGAAGAAGAAGAGAAGGAGGATGACCTTCATCACCACCACCACTACTACCACCACTTCCACCACTCCACCTACTACCACCACTACCACCATCCCATCTACCACCCTATTTACCACCTCACACACCACTACTACAACCACTCCACCACCACCTTCATCTATACCACCCCTAATCTTCACCATTCTACCACCACCTTCATCTATACCACCCCCAATCTTTACCACTGCCACCGCCACCACCACTAGACACCATGCAAGACCATCATTTTACCCCTCCTATCGATCTGGATCCTCACTACCTCCTAGTGGGGTAGAGGAACAACTCTCGGGCACATAACCATATGGTACTGAAGCTGTTGGCAGCCGATAACGAGAAGACTACCTAGATTCGTCAGCTAGTAGAACTTACTGCTGCATAATCTCAGTAGATATCTCAGCAGGCACAACTCATAGAGCAGCAGGCACAACAGATGGCTGCTTAGAGCTCAGAGATGTCCCAACTCCATGAGCAACATGTCCAATGAGCAAAACGGATAAAGGAGTTGGAGGTGACCAACAAGACCATCATGCTAAGGCTCAAAGGATCAAAGGATGAGCCCTTAAAGATCAGGGAAGGAGATGGAGACGATGGTGATGATGATCACAGTGATGATGATGATGATGATGGTGATGATCAAGGGGAGGATACTGATACTGATGATGATATTGATGATGATGATGAAGGAGATGATGATACTTCTGCTGCGCATGCCACATCTACAAGTGAAAGGATGACCAAAAGAGCTCAAGACCAAGGTGCCTCCACATCAGCCCCATAAGCAAAGGAGCACATGATACAAGACAAGAGTAATGCTTAGTTGTTTATGTTATTTAAATCATGTGTATTTAAATCTTGTATAAATTTAATCTAATGAATGTTTATATTTAACATTGATGTTTATTGCTTTGATTGTTGACTAATAGTTGATGTGTTACATGTTTTAAATCAAGCAGATCCAAACTATCAACGAGTTAAATATGATGTTGCATCCCTCCAACAGATCAAGACTCAGCTCACGATGATTCTTGATCTATAGTGAATAATCAGGAGATCACTGAATTACACTCCCGAAGAAGGAGAGATAATTCATGAACTCACCGACAAGCAACTTGCTGATATATTCCGACTCAATCTAGTTGAGATCGTGAAAGATGCTCCAACAGTCCATGTGGAAAGTGACGACAAGCTAAACGATGTTGACGAGATCGAGATTGAAGATGTCACGGACCAACACTATCCGGAGTACACTAACTTTGAGGGTAATGTCGTTCCCAATCTGGGCGACAACCTTGTTAGTGAAACTTTTGAGACTTTGGATAGAATGGAAGAAGGTCTGACAAGAAAGAAGATACAGCCCAAGCCTCGGAAGATGAAGTCAATCTCCAAAAGCCTGAGTGGGCTGCATGCTTTGAAGAAATAAGAGCCCAACGCAGTGCTTCAATGTCAACTGTCTACACCAAGCTGTACAAAATGAAGAAACATCACAAGGTGTCGGGAAAAATCATAGCATGGGGTATTTTGAAGATCTCAACGTTTTTGTAGTTAAACGTGAGAAACGGACTAAGTACTTCAGGTTCTCACATGACCTGAAGACTCTTCGTGGATTTGAGCTTAACTAGTTAGCAAAGTTGAAATTGCTATACACTGACCCATGCAAAATGTCAGGCTGGTTTGAAGCAGCTCTAAAAAGAGAGTACCACACCAGAAGGGTCAACTTCAAACCTCAACAGCCAACGAGGTATATCAGACGCTCTGAGGTTGATGCCATAACTGAAAAACCGAAAATAATGCTGAAGTGGAGTCCTCCGCGCACAATGTCTAAGATCCCTCTACGGGAAATGCCACAGGACTTCACTCCACACTTCAAATGGTGGTACTATGATTGGAGGACAGGAGAAGCAATCATAGTTTTGAACAAGAATGGTGTAATGGAAACCGTCAGGGTGTTTGACCCAATATGGCTTACAAACTTATCTGCAGATGATGTTTATACATTATACAAGTGGCCATTATTCTATGACTCTCAAGATATTGTACAAGCTCTACAATTTCAGAACGTTATACGACTATGTTTTGCTTTTGAGATACATGACGGAGTCACTAGAGAAGAGAAGTAGAAGACGTTTGAGGAACTCATGAAGGATGTAAGACATTAGATGAAACTAGGTCTAACGGGGAGTTTGTAGATACATGTTTCCCTAGTTTCTAAACTTAATGTAATATGTTTTTATTGTCTTACACATATGTAATTGTACGGGTACCTAATGAAATACAATATGTGGTTGTGCTTATAATGTTGAATATTTCATTGGATGGTATATATTAACACTTATTGAACTGACTATATAGGTTGTGGTTCTTTGAATAATATATAAATCAATTAATGATTATGAAACATATTCAAACTTAATCATGTGAAGTTCTCATGCGATTGGCCCATGCTAATGGACTATACGCATGAACAAATTAATGGTAATGAACCAGTCGTATGAATGAACCAGGAGTCTGGATCAGTCGCATGATTGTAACATGAGATTGACTTAGTCGCATGACTGAACACTAAGTCGTGCGAATGGATCAACCGCATGACTCAATCGCACGACTGAACAATGCAAATGGTCCAGTCGCACGATTGAGAAACCCTAACCTATAATACCACGTAAATCATGGAAAAAGGAGACACTTTGAAGATTTCGATACCTAAACGTACCCTAGCCGTCAAGAGACCTCTAGTAACCTGCTCCAACTTCATAGATGGTAGTAGCTCGCTTACTAATCGTTCTTAACGTTTAGATTCAATCATTAATTGATTCTACGTGCGTTCTCACTAATTGGATCGCCAATCAAATAGGATTCTGCACTATTTGATTCGGTATACTCGTAAATCTGTTAGTATTCGTCCAGTACACGATCCTAATAGGCCCTATGTATCTCGGGCTCACTTGCCCCGCTTTCAGAAATGATGATGCCCTTCCAAGGTGAGACCTTCAACATAACCCGGTCATCCACCTAGACCTCAATCGATCTGCTCGTTATCAGCATACGACTTATGTCTATCTTTGGCTGCCTTCATGAAGGCTTTGATGTTCTCAAGCTTCTCAGTCGTAGCCTCGATCACCTTGACGCTCCCCAACTCCTTCTGACCAATATCACCCCAACAAACGGGGGTTCAGCATCTCCGATCGTATAACATCTCATATGGTGGCATACCAATGCTGGCATGATAGCTGTTGTATGAGAATCGGCTAACAATAGGCGGTCATCCCAACATCCCCCAAAATCAATCACACATGCCCAAAGCATGACTTCCAACGTCTAAATGGTCCATTCTGACTGACCATCAGTTTGGGGATGATAAGCCATGCTAATATGTAACCTCATCCCCATGGTGTCGTGGAATTTCTTCCGGAATTTGGAGGTAAACCGGGGGTCACGGTGAGACACAATACACACCGGCACACCATGACGAGTTACAATTTCCTTGATGAACAGATCAACCAAACTCTCAGATGAATATGTCTCGCGGATCGGTAGGAAGTGAGCACTCTTAGTCAGGCGGTCAATAACCACCCATATGGCATCGTACCCTTTCGGAGTACGCGACAACTTTGTAATGAAATCCGTGGTGATGTGCTCCCACTTCCATTTCGGTATATCCAATGGTTGAATCTTCCCATATGGCTTCTGATTCTTAGCCTTCACCTGTAGACAAGTAAGGCATTTACTCACATACTCCATTATGTTGCGCTTCATACCCAACCACCAATAATCCTTCTTCATGTCTTGATACAACTTTGTGGCACTTGGATGAATAGAGTATCAAGTCTTATGAGTTTCATCCAAATCTTCATCCGTAGATCCCTAAAATGTGGAATCCACACCCGTCCAAATCGGGTTTTAACACCAAGGGTGTTCTCCCCTAATTCTACGACCAGACCTCTCATTCTTTCAGAGTTAAGATGATCTTCTTTCAATGCCTCATCTTGGAACTCTTTAACTTGCTTCATCACGTCTGAGTCATGATCAACTTATAGGCTTTCACCCGAATCGGCTCAGGTCTCTCCTTTCAACTAAGGGCATCCGCCACTACGTTGGCTTTGCCCGATGGTAGTGGATCTCGCAATCATAATCTTTTATGAGTTCTAACCACCTTCTCTGCCTCATGTTACTCAAAGAATACTTTAAGCTCATGTGGTCAGTGAAAATGGTGCACTTCGTCCCGTAAAGATAGTGCCTCCAAATCTTTAGTGCAAAGACCACGGCTGCTAGCTCCAAGTCATGAGTAGGATAATTGACCTCATGAACCTTCAACTGCCGGGATGCGTAAGCTATACCTTCCCTCTATGCATTAACAAGCATCCCAACCCTCAGTAGGAAGCATCAAAAAAACCACCAGATCTTCGCTTCCATCGGGTAATGGCAGAATAGGAGCTTGAATCAATCTTGCCTTCAATTCTTCGAACGCCTTCTCTTGAGCTTGACCCCATATAAACTTTACATCCTTCCGGGTCAACTTAGTCAGTGGAGAAGCAATCTTGGAAAAGTCTTGGATGAACCTTCTATAGTAGCCCGCCAAACCCAGAAATTGCAAATCTCGGATGGCGTCTTTGGAGACTTCTATTGCATCACTGCCTCCACCTTAGCTAGGTCCACCATAATCCTGTCGAGATTTACCACATGACCCAAGACTGAACTTCACGCAACCAAAATGCACACTTGGAGAATTTGGCGTACAACTTCTCCTTTCTCAACATCCCCAGAACCTCCCGAATGTGACCGACGTGCTCAATCTCGCTCGTCGAATAAATCAGGATATCATCAATGAACACAATCATTGATTTATCCAACATCGTCCGACACACATGATTCATCAGATCCATAAAAGCAGCTGGAAAATTGGTCAAACCAAAAGACATGACGAGAAACTCATAGTGACCATAGCGCATGCGAAAAACTGTTTTAGGGATATCTTGCTCCTTCACATTCAACTGATGGTAACCAGATCAAAGATCAATCCTTGAAAACAAACTGGCACCTTGAAGTTGATTGAACAATCATCTATTCTTGGTAAGGGGTATCGGTTCTTCACCGTCAGCTTGTTCAACTCACGGTAGTCAATGCACATCCTCATGCTACCGTCTTTCTTCTTCACAAAAAGGACTGGAGCACCCCAAGGAGAGATACTCAGTCTGATGAACCCTTTATCCAGAATATCTTGCAAGTGCTCCATTAACTCCTTCATCTTATTTGGAGCCAACCTTTACGGTGCCTTGGCAATAGGTTGGGCACCCGTTATTAGATCAATCTGAAACTCAATCTCTCTGTCAGGTGGCATTCCTAGTAAGTCTTCTGGGAACGCGTTCGGAAAGTCACACACAACCAGTACATCAGACAGTTGTGGTGTTGGCGTATCCACATCCTTTACATAGGCCAAGTAGGCACTACATCCACGCCTCATACACTTTCCCACCACCGCCATTGAGATCACTTTCGGGATCGTCGTGACCCGATCCCCAAAAACAGTTACCAAACTCCCGCCAGGCGCTATCAAGCAAATCATCTTCTTGCGACACACAATGTTCGCCTCGAACTCCGCTAACCAATCCATCCCAAGAACAAAATCAAGACCACCCAAGGTCATCACGAACAGTCTAACAGGAAAATTATGACCCTCTAGTTCCACATCACAGTTCTCTATCATCTTCGAAATCCTGGTAGACTACCTATGATAATTTCTACATCAAAGGGTGCCTTAACACGTCTACTACTAACAGGCAGCTTAGCATAGAAAGCAGTAGAAATAAACCTTTTACTAGCACCAGAATCGAACAACACAGAACCTAAAGTTTGGTTCACTAGAAACGTATCGGACACAACATCAGAGTTCGTCCTAGCTTCCACTTGTGTCATAGTGAATTCCCTGGCTCTCGCCCTCGATCCTTCACCTCCCGTCTTCTTCGCCCCGGAACCCTCAGCCCTTGGCTTCTTACAATCCCTACTCATGTGGCCCTCCTCACCACAGTTGAAACATTTGCCCGCACGCCAATCCTTGGCGATGTGCCCCATCTTCCAACATTTGAAGCACACATTCAACCCCAACCTACATTCTCCCACATGCGCCCTTCCACACTTGGCACACCTATTTGAACCCACACTCGGTGTGGCCCCACGACGCTCATCCACCCGTGCCTTTTTGTTACTCGTCGTGGCATCACCCCGACCCACCCTTTCCCCGTTCCAGTTTCGATCGCCACCACCCTTCTTGCTCACCTCGGTCACCACCACCTCCTGTTCATTATATAATCTCCCCGCCAAATCGACCGCCGATCGAAACATGCTTGGCCGGGTGGCGATCATATGCCTGCGAACATCCACTAGTAAGACCTAAATGTACCTCTTTATCTTCTGAGATAGAGGCGTCACCTGATCTGGTACGAGCCATGCCATTTCATTGAATTTGGTGGTGTACTCCTCGTGTGTCATTATTCGTGCTTCCAGCTGCAGGAAATCTCTCTCTATCTTATCCATCTCCGTATGAGGGCAGAACTCCTCAATCACCATCTTTTTCAACTCCTCCCACCTCATCCTTCATATCGCTCGGCTACCCTCAGCTTGGACAATATTGTCCCACCAACACCAAGCCAAGTCTACGAACAAGTGTGTAGCAAAATTCACCTTCTGGTCCTCCTGGCACTCGCTGATATCAAGAACAGCCTCCATTTCCCTCACCTACCAGTGAGCGGCAGCAGCAGTGTCGTTACCATCGAAGGTAGGGGCTTGCACCTCATAAACGCCCCATAGTTACATCCTCGTGTTGCCTCTAGCACAGGCTCTTCTTCTTCCTCTTCATCATCACATAGAACCGTTTCAGGATCTGGCTGTCTTCTTTCGCCTGTAGGTCTACTTCTTTCTTTCCTCTCCCCTTCTCGTACCTCCTTGATAACTTTGCTCACTACAAATGGTAAGATCGTCTGCAGGACCTGATGGACTTACTCAACCACTGCCTCTTTCACCGAGGCCCTTAGATTTGCACTCTCATCCCCACCCCCCGGATGAGGGGTCTCGGGTTCCCTATGAACCACCTTCTCAACTCTGGGTCTCCCTCTCTTGGGTCGCAGTTCAGCACCGTGACCTCCACCCCATGAAGCTTTCGAAGATCTACCGCAAGCCATGCACACGCACACTGAAAGATTCAAATACCAACACGGTCATTCAAGGGAACAACTCAGTTTATGTTAAGTATAGTAAGTCCCTAATTATAGTGGCCAATTGTGATTAGCCACTTACTTTACTCTTCACACCCCGAGCATTACCTATCCTGACTACATCAGTATTTAAATCCACATAAAACACATAGCTACATACCATGTGCACATAAAAGCGGTTAACATTACAAAATACCTGATGGCACGCAGCTACTCAGATTGGCATCCTATTCCCTTTCCGTCCCATTCACAGTTTAATTTAGGTTTATTTCCAAAATTTACCCATTTCACTTAAACTTTGGCTCTGATACCAACTTCTAAGGCCCCATTCCCAGGACGCTAACAGTTGGATCCTCATCGCACATAAAAATATAATTACATTTGCCTTATGAAAATATTGCAGCGGAAACATTCAAAAATGACATCTCATTTCATTATAAAAACTTTTGCCAAATAATACATCGTCAATCAGTTA
Source organism: Flaveria trinervia (assembly GCA_025506515.1). Taxonomy (NCBI): domain Eukaryota; kingdom Viridiplantae; phylum Streptophyta; class Magnoliopsida; order Asterales; family Asteraceae; genus Flaveria; species Flaveria trinervia. Next base: position 17,053 of record JACCIX010001135.1, on the reverse strand, counting down.
CAAGATACATTGTTGCATTACATCACAAAAGCATTATATAAATGGATGCCATCCCAAAAGAGCTGAGTAGCCACCTCGTGCCATCCTCAGAAATCATTACCTGCCAATTGGAAACACATCAAAGTCAGCATTGCTGAGTGAGTTCTAGTTTTATAAAATAAAACATACTTTTCTTTCGTTAAAACCATTCTTTACTTTCATGTGATCATACAATCCTACTTACACATAGATAATAGTTATTATTATCTTCTTCATTCGTTCATTCATCATTAAGTCTTTTCCTGCGCATCTGATATCTTCCATACTAATACCATGTGCTACACCCCGAACTATATGGCTATTGGGCCGAAGTCTATAAATAGACAGCTAAACATGGTGCCACAGTACCAGGGGTAAGCGGTAGAGGTTCTATACAAATGGTCGATCACAGAGAAGGACCCCGATGTGCATCCTCCCGGGGTAGCGAACCCGCACACCGTTGGGCTAACACCTTATAATTGGCGTGTGCCGATATCTAATGCTTGCAAGAGTTCATTAGTTTCATCTTTCATTAATGCACGCATTCATCATTTTCCATTTTTCATTATTTTTCACTATACGTTACATAATACTTCATTTCATTCATTACCATAACATGTAAAGCCATAAGAAAGATAAACATACATCATAATAAGTAACATAACATACAAAGTCATCATTATCATACATGGCAACATCATACATACATAACATGCATAATTATGCAACAACATCATCATCATGCCAACATGCTCTCTAAGACCTCAACACTCATCTTACATGAACTTACGAGAACCTTTACGTCCAAACTTACATCTACACTTTTCCCCGAAAGTCAAAAGTTAAACTACACTTCTCCTCGGGTGCAACAGCCCTATTAGGGCGTATGGACATCCTTCAGTCGCATGGCCTCCATGCAACTGACCATCATGCGAATGGACCAATGCGGATGGACCTCATGCAAATGGAACTAATGCGGATGAGCACTTATGCGACTGGACACTCTATCGCATGACTCCCCATACGACTGGCCCCAATCGTGCAAATGAACTCTCAATCATGTGAATGGACTTCAATCGTGCGAATGAACCCCAATCACACCTCAATCGGGCGTATGCCTCCATTCGGTCGCCTAGCCCTAGCTGGTGCAAAATGCAGTTCATCCCGAACCTACTCTTCCATTTTCGACCTCCAAACTCATCTAAAGTCATTCTAAGCCCAAATCAACCATCCTAAACCTTAAGGATGTATACCACAACACCATTCAAGCACACACAAGCTCAAAAGCAAGGCTCAAACAAATCATACACACACATACACATACACAAATGGGTCAAACATGCACACACTCAAAAACCCAATTTCAGATGTGTTCCAGCCCTAAAATCATACAAAAACGTGTAAAAGAGGGGTCCTAGAACTCACACAAACGACCACAACGAGAAGAGATTCGATTTAACTCGCTTCTCAACGATTTTGGCTCACCCGAACCAACTTTTCTCCCTTTTTCTCTTCTTTCTCTCTTCTCCTCTTTCTTTGGTTGAAAATGTGGGTGTGGGGAGAGGGTAATGGCTGCCCTCTCCCTTTTTATACCCCTCACTTACCCGACATTCTCTTGTTGGCGAGTTTGGTCCCTCGACTTTGGACTTTATTTGTTTTTCTTCCTTCGTCGCATTCAAAACAAATTAATAACCGGGTGTTACAGCTTGACCCTAGTTGCTAAGATTGTCTAGCGTGACATTTAAAGAATAATATTATTCCTGGGGATTATTTTACAAATTTTGGGAAAAATATTTTTGGAGGGGTTAATTGCAATAAAAATTAAAAATAAAAATTTCATTTGCAGAACTCTTTAAATCCTTCAAATGTGATAATCTAACAATCGCATAATGTCGGTTGATAATTTTGCAGCTTTAAAGAATGAAAAGATGACCGACTTTTTGATCGTTTTCTGTTGGTGGAAAACAATCTGAAGAAGTTTGATGCCCAATAGGGAAATCATGAACATGTTCTAAGATTGCTTGATTCCCTCCCATCAGAATGGAGCTCACCCGGCAAGTCGATTAAACGAGATACAGATTTTCGGGATTACAAACTAATGGAGGTGATCAACAACCTGAAAGAAATGGAGTTGGATATCAAACGTTGTGAGTACTATGAATCGACATATGTAACTCAAAAGATCACTTCAAACTCCATAGAGAAACCAGAAGAGAGATCAGATGCTAGCACCAATTCCGAAGGTTTACCGAAACCTAGAATTGAAGAGGTACAAGAGGAGCTTAAGCAGACATCAATGGGTAAAGGTGGAGCTAAGTTGAATGATAAAGTTTTTGATGCTATGAAGGAAGAGGATTGGAAGCGAAATACCATAGTTTGCGACTGGGAGAAGGCTCTTACTGCTGAAAGAGTTATCCTGGATCTTCCATATGAGACAATTCAAGATATGTGTTCTTCTGCTTGTAAAATTAGACTATTTGGTGTGTATAAAGCTAATAGGTGACTTTTAGATAACCAAAAGGAATTCCCACCATAATCGGAGAACTTAAAAAGAATGAAGCCAAGTATTTCAAAAAATGAAATGAAGCTTTAAAAGAATATGATTATTTAAAACGAACTCTTCTTGAAACAAATGCTAAAATTAATCTTTTAAATGAAAAAGTCACCTTGGCAGATGGACCAAGGGGAGCTAGGAATAAAAAGGGAGTGGGTTGTGGTGAAAATCCATACGTCTATCCTCCTCTTAGCACTCATTGTTACTCTCTAATGCGTCAACCTCATCTATCTAATGATTCGATTGAAGCTGTAGAACTAAAAGTTTAAATACAGGTTAAAGCAGAGTTAATATTAAAGAGGTTGAGATGTGTAGAATTCTCATGTAGGTTTGGGATTCCTTGGGCATGAATTTGATAAGCTTAATAATGATTCCACCTCTGGTGTTCCAAAACCAATATCAGTTGCTTCTCCAACCTTCTTCAACAAATTAATACAGGTAATATTCCTTCGTTTGTTCCTGTCAGGTTTGTCAAAGAAGGAACAGTTGTTGAATCATCAGGCAATCAGAACCCTATAACCGAAGCCGACACAATAGAAGGTGTCATTCAAGATCCATTGGAAGCAGATCTATGTATACGAGACTGGTCAAGCTCAGATGATGAATCAAACATAGAGGACCGTGTCAGTTCATCAAAGATCAAGATATCACCTGAAACTGTCAAGTCTTTAATGTTCAAACAACTAAATCAAGACCAATACATATCTCTTCTCCATTGCAAAACAACCCAGTCAATCAGTGAAGATTTCATTCCTTATTCAGCTCGGGAAAATTCAAAACAAAAAAGAATCTGCTACAAGCTCAAAGCAATTCTTATCCCCACTTGCACAACACAGTTCAGTCAAGCATCAAAAGCCTTTCAAGCTTGTTTTGAGTGTGGAAAAGATGGTCATGTGGTAAGGAAGTGCCCCCAAAGACTTGCTTCAAATGGTAAAGGCAAAACGAATTGCTTCTCCAAATGTAAGTCTACAAAGAATATTCTAGACGGTAAAGGCAACACGGGTTGCTTCTTTGGATCAAGAGGTAAAAAGCACACATCTTTGAATGGTTGGATGAAAAACTCTTTATCCAAACCCTTTCATATGAAGCCAGATTTATATGATTCAAAGATGAAAATTGTCACACCCTCAAAATCCACTTGCGGAGTTTTACCGCGAGGCGTGTGAACAAACCAAGATCACAGTCAATAGTTACTCAGAACGACTCTATATGCCATAATTTAAATGAAATCAACCCAAAGTAATAACTTAAACAGTGCGGAAGCGTTTTGAAAACAACTCAAGGAAATAAAAGTATAATTGTGGCAAAACACGTGCCAATCCGAAAAGAGTAATCATTAATTATTAAAATGATAAAATCTGTCTTGAAGAGCGTGTCATAAAATGCAGTGGACCATGCAGTGCTCCTATGGCAAGCAAGCTAATGACCTGAGAATAGCATAGTAAAAATGTCAACACAATGGTTGGTGAGTTCAAGAGATAATCAAACATAAATAGTTTAATAATAGAGATGTACAAGAAGCGTATTGTAACATATAGCTAGTCCATTAACAATAAATATTATTTCATAGTGATTTCGCAATTGAAGCTGACTGTGTTACGTTTTTGCCTCCTGCCACGACTTAACAGGTCGTGACAATGTTCATTAGGACAACTTGCACCCGGTTGACCTCGAGTCACACAGGTGGGGCTCGTCAGACCCAGTAGTACTACCCAAATTTCCCCGCTATTCAATATTAACAATTCGAAAGTGTGAGGACTTTTCCATGATATCAACACTATATAATGTTGTACACAACTTGAATACATAAAGCGTTCGTGATTTACCAGTATGCTATCTCCCCCAAAGAGAGTAAATAAAAAGTGGGGCATGAACTCACCTGATATGCGTTTAGATACACAGAGTTTGACTTGTCAAACAGAATAGACAGACAACCTTCAGAGGTTACCTAGATCATATAAGTGCATGAGTACGTGTAATCAAAGAACATGTGAAACCCTAAGTACACTACAACCAAGGACTCAAGATTTCAAACAAAATAGACATGTTTGACCTAGTTGACCCGTTTGACCCGTTAGTGACTTTATGTGTTGTAAATCATTCAAGTAATCATACACATATATCATACATTGTTAACATTCAAATAGATCATATGTATGCTATATCATCCAGGTGTAACACTTAGATCATCATACAACCAAGTATCATAGAAGTCATGTGAATCTAGAACATTAAGATATTCACTCGTTATAACACAACTAACATGTCACACAAAGATCAAACCCGTCATTACATGCCATGTGAAGCCACTCACGACTTCACATCCTAAACCCTGCCAATCCTACTAAGTAGGGGCCTCAGATTCGCACGCGTGTATGATGACATAACCATAATCATTAACCATATGCATTGCATCACAACAATCAATCACTAATCCTAAACATGATGTCCTACTACTAATCAACATCCAAATCATACATGATCATAAATGTCCAAATATCATTCATGATTACCCCGGCATTACATACAACCAAATTACTATGTTCAACCACATTAGAATCTATCCATGATCATACTAACATGTTCCTAACATCCCAGGTATGTTCAAGCTATCATTTTTCAGCCTTTATGCAAATAAAGTTTCCCTTTTGGGAAAGTACATCCCCACATCTATCAACCATCCAATGTATTCATGAATTCATCATAATATACCATCTCAAGCTCATAACAATATCTAGACATGCTCAACATTACCTAATCACCATAATCTAAGAATCTTCATAAACAAAAGTTTCTACTTTTGGCAAGCTATGAATCAACAACACCCATTCAAAGATTTCTAGCATTCATAACAACCATCTAGCATCTAATCATCATCATGAACACATCCATAACATCAATCCATCACTAGATCATCATTACATGAAAAATAAAGTTAATATTATTAGTAACCTATGAACACCAACTTCAATTCACCAATTTCTTGCAAAATCAATGTATCCTAACATTCATACAACCTACTAATCATCATACATTCATCAACAATCATCCATCATGCATAATCATGGCATTTTCGAACTAGGTTTGCTTCATACACAAAGTTCATGATCAATCCACTAAAAACATAGAATTCATGCATAATCGACGTTAACTAACATGTATTCAATCTAACTAACATACTAACATCATCAACCAACATCAATTATGACCCCATGAAGGCCAATTCACGAATTAGGGTTCGGCCCTAAACAAAACCTCACAAAAACATGAAAAATCTAACCTTTAAACGTGTATTAACTTGCAATTAATGATTCCTACGTGTTGTATGCCTTGTAATCGAATCAAATTGATGTTTTGATGCTTGTTCTTGGCTGATTTTCGTAAAGGGAGAGGTGTTTGGGGAGTGTTTGTGGCCGAAGGAGGGTTGGCTAGGGTTTGGAGTTGTTTTATTAAATTTTAATTTACATATTTACCCTTTTAACCCTTGTAATTTGTATTTTATAAAAACTAGGCTTTAAACTCTTTGTAATGTGTTTAACTTCATAATATAAAGATATAAACTTATGAAAATCATTATATATCTTATCTTTATAAAAACACAAGACATACGAACAATAGGCACGTTTCCGCTTTAGCGATAATTTTCTAATTAACCTTTTAAGACGTGTAAACACATAACATAACCCAATAATCACATAATCAATTAGATTCACATTAATTAACATTATCCATTATTATTAGGTCACCAACGTTAAACGACAACTAGTGTGTGCTCACGACACGTGTATCAACTTAATGGAACTAACGAGTTTGGTAACGGAAATTTACTGGATGTCACAAAAATGACCAAAGGTTCGAAACCAATTCTTTTCCTTCTGGTGTTAAAAATAAATGTTTTCCAATTTAATTCATTTAATCCAAATTAATTGAATCAAAACAAATTTGGCAGAATAGAAAGAAGGATACAGATATCCCAGATTGTTTTAACGGTTGGTGCATAAGCAGGTTTCTTATATTGATGAAAAAGGAACTCCAAGACTATGATGGCCTGGGTTCCCCTTTCTAACTAATTTGTTAATAAGTGCAGGAATAATTCGGAGAACTGTTAGTATCCGGTTTACTGATAGAGATTTTCCTAATTCAATTTGAGGCGAAGCAAACAGGTTAAGGTCATGGTATTTATCCCAATCTGGATTTTTATATGCACAATCACAGTTCTCACTTCACAATCACTGCGTATTTCTTGAGAATTCATGTCTTATATTCATATCAGTGTAGTTTGGAAGACCTTCTTTGGTAAATTTTTATTTTTGTACAGTTTTTTAAAAATAAAATAAAAAGAAATTTAAAAAAATAAAAAAAATTAATTAAAAAAACAAAAAAAAAGTTTACAAAAATAAAAATTTAGGGGGAGAGTATATAAGTAATACATAAAAAATAAAAAAAGAACTGGGAACTTGATTTAAGATGACTGAAAAATGATTGTATATCATCTTGAAATGCTTGCTTTTGCAAGACTTGCGTTTTTAAAATAATAAGTGATAGTAACTGATGTTATTATCTGATTTACATCTTATTCTTAATTGCAAATAATAAAAAATAGGTTCTTTAATGATATGCTTAGTAGACTCAGCATGAAGACTAAAGTAGACAGTAGCATGATGATTTAAATTAAAATATATGCTTAAGGATGTCTGGATTTACTCAATCATTTTGCCTGCACAAAAACAGAGTCCCAACAAAAATTGATTAAGAATTGATCCTTCACCCACCATGATACAATTCGTATAAGCCATATCTTTAAGCCATGATTGGTGTATTTATGTGTCTTGTGTTTGTGCTAATCTCCTCTGTTGTACGGAAGTACTGACCTGGAGTGATGATCTTCTTCGCCATACGATAGTACTAACCTAGAACTCTCATCGGCACATGATTAAATGGTTGTCTCCTTTGTTATACGTGAGTATAGACCTGGAGCTCTCACCATTTTGTCTAAGTTGTGTTAAATCATCTAAATGATGAAATCATCAAAGAATGCAATATTCTATTGATAATCACTCACACTAATGCACAAGCCTTATTTTATAAAGACCGTAACAAAATTCAAGAAATTGTGAAGTTGGGTGAGGGTTTTTTCCAAATGATTTTGGGGTCCTAGCATTCTAAAGCATTTAATTAAACCTTAACGAATCATGTACTGCTTGTTGAAAAAGATAGGGCATGGGTTAAAGTGGACACACATATCGGAAATCGTTATTGATCTGTTTTGGATTTCAAAATCATTTAAAGACTGTGGTAAGATTCAGTTATCAGTGTGATCTCATTGCTTGTCGATGTTTAAATTCATCTTTGTGCTAAAGTATATCTTGAGGATGTGATCTCATGATCGATTCAGTTCTCGGTTATAAAAAAAATTAATGATTAAAAAAGAGTTGTTGTATATATATATATATATATATATATATATATATTATATATATATATAATATATATAGATATATATATTATATATATATATATATATATAATAAAATATAAAACAATTCATTTCAATTTCTTTTAGGTCTTCCATATTATGCTTTAACAATTTTATGATTTTTCATGCATTTCACAGAAATTACGTACAAACAAACACGAGTTCGCTAGTTTTTTTCACACACAGATCGACACGAGTTTATTTCGTTAAATGAAATGATCTGATTAGAAATGTTGAGATTGTATTTGTGAATCTGTTTCAGATATTAGCTGTAAGTGATGGCCAATTATCAGTTGAGCAGTATACCAGATCAGAACACCTGTTCCTCAATTTGCCTAAGTCTAAGGAGTTAAGTGGAATTAGTGAATATTAGTCTAGACTATAAATAGGTTAATTGTCATTAGGTGTTGTTAACAGTTGCACGAACAATAGATTGAGGGATTATTTGTAAACACATATTTTGCAATCTAATTGATTATCAAAGGGGTTTTGATTGTGATTATTATGTTTTGATCTAATGCTACATGATTTGATTAAAGTGTGATTATCCTAGAGTTGCAAATAAGATACCTTCAAAAACGTGAATAGCTCTTCAAGAACAAGGTTGTAGCAACAAGTTTCTATTAGATATGAGAATGGTAAAGTTTTAAATGAAAAATGAAGACAAGCACATGAAATGACCAAACCGGGAGATATGAAGCTTACACTTGATGTAGCCTGCGGTTTGGATTGGGTAGCTGGTCGAGGATGGCCTAGAAGTTCTTGGAAAAGTGTGGAGGGTCTTGGGCAAGGCTGGAGAGTCTCAAGCAAGGCTGGAGAAGGCCGAACAAGTAAGAACCGTGTACCCAAGAGCACCCGAACTTCACCTTTGCCGTTCTTGAGCTTGGCCGATTATGGAATGGTGTTGTTCTTCGAAGTAAGGTTGGGAATAGAGAGAAACCTTGGAGTGTGTGTGTGTGTTTCGGTTAGAGAATCCAAGAATGAGAGAAGAGATGAGAGGAGTGAGGTGTAGTGGTGCATGTAAGGAGAGTGGTGGATATGGTGGTGGTGTAGAAGAGAGGGGCTGAGGAGAGGGGGCGGCCGATTTTGGCCTCATGTGAGGGGTTTAAATTAAAATTTAAATGCTAAATAATATTATGTGTAGTGGTATTATTTGTAGTATTGGGTAGTATTTTAGATGGTATAATTAGTTAGTTGATATGTATCATGTGCATGATGCATGTATTAGCTGAAAATTTTAGTGTGTAGGCACACAATCTAATTGTTTCAACCATGATTGAATTTTGCAAGGCTGACTAATTAACTTTCCCGGGACACTAAGATTTCCCTAAATAATGTTTGAACCCACTAAAACATCACAAAACACAAGTCGAAAAAGGGGGGACAAGGCAAGATGAAATGCAGCTGAAAGTTGCTCATCCGCATTACCCAATGCGGATGAAATGCCTATCTGCATTAACCCAATGCAATGAAGATTGCCCGTCCCTAGTAACCCAATGCGAATG